>ML799267.1:67008-86187 GCA_009831015.1 Picea engelmannii
TTTTTACCCTGTATGGGTTTCCTCAAGAAATATTTGTCTCTGTGTTTCTCATATGTGTGACTGATGTTGAATTAGCCATTGTTTATTTCCCTGCATTATTGTGATTATCATTTAGTGTCTCAGCAAAGAGTTTAAAAGAAGCATAATTGTTTAAGCACGGTAACAACTGATTCACCCCCCCCTCTCAGTTGACCAACAAAGCTATGAGGTATAAATAGCTCAAGTTTTAGGGAGCTTAGGGACCTCAATTGATAGAGACAGAAATAAACCAAAAGAATACTAAGAATGAGCCTCTTCTTCAAAACTTGTTGAAGACTTTCCTGATATCGAAATGTCATTCCCAGAGGATGCAACACAGGAAGAACCTCATCTTGAGGTAAGAATCCCTCTTGGACAGAAAGA
Source organism: Picea engelmannii (assembly GCA_009831015.1). NCBI lineage: Eukaryota > Viridiplantae > Streptophyta > Pinopsida > Pinales > Pinaceae > Picea > Picea engelmannii. The sequence continues at coordinate 67,411 of ML799267.1, forward strand.
AAATTTGGAAGGAACAGAGGAACAACCACTTGCTGACCAGGATGAAGAAGACCTTGAGACCCCTCACAAATAGAAATCAGGGAAAATCCATAGGAGAATTAGAAAGCTAAAAAAATAAAACAAGTTGTTGAAGAGAAGGGATAAAAATGTTGAAGTATTAAAGAAGAAGGTTGGCAAACTTAGGGAAATTATGAAAGAATTAAGAAAGAAGCTAGAACAAGTAGATAAGGCCTATAAACAAAAGAAAAAAAAAGGCCCAGAGTGCAAGGAAGAAACCCTCTACCTAAAAGAGCAGTCACTACAAACTCTGTGGGGACACAGACAGACCCTGAAGAAATAATAGTAGAGGATGTAGTAGCTCAGAATGAGGAAGTAATTCATTTAGAAACAATTGATGTTGAATTGCAGACAGATAGCCCAGTCTCAGAGGAAACAACTCAATTCCTTGAGCAAGATTCTACTATTAGGAGATTGGAGGAAGAATTGATGCAGTTCTAACAAAGCCTGATCCAAAATAGAAATGAAATAATGACTATGATAAACCATCAAGCATCTCAGTCTCAGGAACATAGTGCCATCGTTGATAGATTGGAAGCAGAGTTGATGCAAGCCCATCAAGAATTAATTGAATCCAGAGATGAGATGGGCACTATGGAAGAGTATCAAGCATCCCAGTCTCATAAACATAGTGCCATCATTGATAGGTTAAAGGCAAAGCTAGTACAATCCCATCAAGCACTGACTCAAACTAGGGATGAGATGGTTACTATGGCCGAACATAAGATAATTGTTAAATAGTTAAGATCCATGGAGGAAATAGAGCATGAGACTTATGCTGAGTTAACCAGAGCTTAGGAAAAGACAAAGAAAATATAAAACCAATTTGAAAAAGATTTGGAGCAAATCAAAGAGATTTGTGATGTTTACTCTGATGCAATCAATTGTAGAGATCCTGCTACCAATTATACCCTATCCTTGCTGGAACGTTACCTTTTGTTAAGGTTAAAATCCATCAGAGTAGGTAAGACAATTACATTTACCACTGTCCCTGAGTTCATTTCATGTTTTAGAGAGAAGGAAGAGAAGGTACAATACTTTCTGTGTGAATTATACTTCCATAACTTCATTTTGGAAGATGACAGGAGTAATAACCTTGGTCCCTTTATTGGGGACATACTGTTTCATGCATTCATGTCCTTCACTAAGAACCAAGTCAAATGGGGAAAATCTCACAAGAATTGTATAAAGAGGGAAACTGGGTTAGATCTTTGGATCAGAGGGGAGCCCCCAAAGTCCTTTCCAGCCATTATGCGACATAGAACCTTCATGAAAAGGGAGGGGGTCATGGACTCTTTATCCCCCATCCATCGATAGGTTATACATTCAGGAATCATATATTTTAGAGAACTCAAAGAATAAGATCTTGCTGCTTCTAAGGTGAGATGGGATGCATCCTCCAATGAAGTCAAAAGTAGGGAACCCTTTGGGTTAATGAATTTCTTTGCAACTACCTACAGAGTGGAAAGGTATTCTAGAATACTCCAGGAGGAAGGACCTGCGTAGATTGGGTGCAAATATAATCTCGTTATCCTTTGGTTTCCTCCATAAAGTTACCAGAAGGATTATCAAATTAATAAGAAGAGGGAGGATGTTACTTTTGTAGAGCTCAAAAGAAGTAATGGGTTTAGCAGACCCGGTGAACCGACTTCTCCTCCTTACAGCATCACTGATTTACATGTAAGATATCAACTTGCATGAGGACATGCAAGAAGGTAAGCTGGGGGGTATGTTGGGTTATGAAAAAGGTACAAATATATTCCTTATTCCCACAATCCATGATATAATCTTGATTGACTTTTCGGTTAATTAGGGATAAATATGATAGAAAATGATTAATATGTCTTCTAGCATTATTATTTAAGTTATATTAAATAAGATCCTAAAATATGATTGGAATTGTTTAATTTTGTTACAGGATTGGATATATATTGTCAAACCCAAGATAGCAAAGGAGATCTTGAAGATGCGTAAGCTATTGGAGGTTGAGGACTTTTGACGCAAAACAGTTTTGAAGATGATTGATTTTCTATATTGTAACTTTATAATAGTAAGGAAATCCTGAGGATCTCTCGATCCTCAAGATGGTTTAATTTACCTAGATTATTGTAATATATAAAGGGTAATATATCCTGGAAGGAAGATATAGAAGAATTGTATCCAAGTATTCAGAACTTAGAATTTCTCTGTGCAAGCAGTTTTTGTAAATGTTGTACCAGTTATGGAATCAATAAAAGATTTGAATGTTTTCACCATTTCTACATACTGAGTTTCTAGTAGCAGTGCTTCTGAGGACCAAGGGCCCAATCTGAAGGAGTTACTATCTCAATCTGTAATCGTATCAGTTTTGATTTCTATTTTATGATTTAAATCTCCTTTACAATAGTTAAAGATAGATGCACAAGTGTGTTAATGCTTTATTGTTGATTACTTGTAAGAGATAGATGTTTTGGTTTGAATTTTAATGTTTTTTGTTCCAACTTCCATTACTGTAGTTTGTTACTTGACAGTTCCTCACATTTTCATACGCGTTGTTCCTTTTACTTAGATTCACATTTGTTGTTCCTTTCAATTAAGTTAAATTTGTCATTCCTTTCAATTAAGTTACAATTGTTGTTCCTTTCAGTTAAGTTACATTTGTTGTCCCTTTCGATTCGATTACAATTTTTGTTTCTTTCCACAGATAGAGTAATTCACTATTTCCTTTCCAACAATTTGATTCATAGTTGATAGTTAATTCTGCAAGTCTTTACTTAGATTCAATTACTGCTTTTTAGTTAAATGAATTCAACAAATTAGTTAGTTCCTTTTCGTTCGAAGCATGTTAGTAATTAGATTTCAATTCCGTGAAGTAAGATCTTAGTCTCAGAATATTTAATGAACATTTGAGGAACTTGATTGTGGATAAACTCAGGTTTTCTTTAACTACGTGATTTTAGCCTCTACGAGCTATCTACATAGACTTTGTTGATATTCTTGAGATAAAAGACGAATCCTCAGGTTGATAAATTAATGTTAAACTAAGTTTGTTTTCAGACATCTTTAGAGCCCAACACCAATACATGATTCTTTCCCCCCCCCTGTCCATGAGGAGGAATTGTTTTAAGAATTCAAGATTAAAAATGCCAAAAACCATGCAATTTTGTTGCTTCAAATGCAAAGATGCCCCCAATCTAATGCAAAGCAAAAAATTATAATTTTTTGTTTCAAATATAGATAAAAGTAGATTCAAATATGTCAAATAGACTATAATCAGACCCAACAAATCACCTCAAAACCATATCTGAGATCTGGGCAAGAAAAACCATCAAAAATCATTTTTTTTTCACAATTGTCACAGGTTGTAGACTAACACAGAGTGACGATCCTTGATCGTTGCAGGCTAGAGAACAAATACAGTGAGATGAAATCACACTATATAAAAAGGTAGGGTGCGTCAATCCTAGATCATCTCACTATCTCTCAAAGTAGGGTGCGATGATCAAATGAAAAATGGAAAAAATAAAAAGAAAGAAAGCTTTTCCAGTGAATTTAAATAGTCAGAGAGTCAAGTTGTATCTCTGAGTGACTCAAAAAAAAAAAACCTAGGAAATCAAATCAAGAAAGAAAGACAAACTAGGAAAACAATTTGTTCCCCAGCGGAGTCACCAATTTTGTTATAGGATTAATCTATAAGTGCGGACACAAACAAATCTCCCTAAATCCACCTAGATCTAGAACAAAACAAGACAATACACTACTATTTCCTTAGATTTCAATTATCAAATGAGAAATGTATCTATAGCATACCTTTTAAATATCGAATATCCGACTTCACCAATGCAATTCAAGCTCTGTCACGAGGCTTATGGAGAAATATCTGCAAAATAACACAAGACAATGAAAAGAAGAATAATACAAGAATATTTGATATGAAACTATGTATGTGATCAAGGAATCATACAATATGGAAAAATAAGATTCATATAGGAAAGAAAAGTGCATATGTATTAAATAATATAAAGATATATTACAACCTATGCAACTTGATGTCGTAAGGTCCCTTCTATTGGAGTTACTTCACACACACCTAGGATTTATTTTTCCTAAGGTTATTCCTTGTTTATTAGTCATAATTAGTCATTATCCAGTCTCCTATATTTTAGGGGAGAACATTCCACCTGGATAATATTCTCTTTCAGTTGACACTTCAGTTTGACTAGTTGAGCTAAGTTTAGATGTTGCATTGGTTTTTTCACCATGCAACATTGGGATCATCACCAACTCACTACTCTTTGTTTAGTCAGTTAACTTAAGACTAGTTGACTAGTTAACTCAGCTAGGTGGCAGTTCACTCCTGTAACTGCCTGAGAGACTAGACTAGGCAGCAGTTCACTCCCATAAGTGTTGGTGTGTGTCCATATCACTCTAGAACACCACTATGGATCATTAGTTACTCATGTATCCTATATCTATTGCAAATTATTCACTCTTTGAGTGTGGAAAATGGTCAATGAGAATTCTTCCATTATTTCTCTCCTTCTTCTTCCTTCTCCAATTCTCTCTACAAATGTGTGTATTATTGTTTAGCTAGATCTATTATATGCAGGTTCAACACATTTACATGGTATCAGAGCCGACGGACAGCTAAGAAAAAGCTACACCAATTTTTTTTTGCAACTACAAAAGATTGAAGACAACAAAAAGATGGATTATTCACCGGAAATACTTCTCACGCCTCATAACTATTTGGAATGGAAGCCAAAAATTCTGCTTCATCTTAGATGCCGAGGCTTGTATCAAATAACCATGGCAATGGAAGTAGATCCTGATTCTTTCGATGAGAAAAATGACTTTCTCAATAGACCAGATTAAATCACAAGGATTAAATCCAAATGAATTATGGAGCAGATTGGAGGTTCTATTTGGGAATAAATAATATTGTGAATATTTCATACAGGAGGTCGAGCAGATAGAGTCAGAAAAGAATCCATTAGAAGATCAAGCCTCTTATTATGAAGACTCTTCTACAAACGTTTTTGCAAAAATTAGTATTCCAATAATTGAAGATGATGTCTACTCCATTTTAGATTTATTTTCTGAAATTCATGTGGAATATATATGGCATGCATCTTAGGAGTCACATGAAGACATTGTTGCATGCACCATGCATGCATCTCAGGAGACAAAAAGGGAGCCACGCACATAAAATGCCATTCTGATATTTTATAAGAAAAAATTGTAGAAACAAATTGGATATTTGAATTCCTCTCCGAAAAATATCCAATTTCAAAAAAAAAATCATCCGAAACGGAGTTCAGAAAGTGAAGTTATGATCGTTTTAAAATCAACAAAATTTCAGCATTTTTCTGGAAACGATCGCACAGTTTTCAAAATTTCATCCAAAATTTATTTGGATATTATTCATTACAAGAATATAAAGTGGATATGTGTGGAAATATCAATGATGCATATACTTTTGTTGGCATGTCTTACAGACAGTGTATGCTTGCCATTGATGGCAAGTACATCAACAATGATGACTTGAGTACAGGAAGGATGTGCCAGGTGGGCACCATAAGTCTTTTGGGAAGACGATGCAGAGCTAGCTCTACAAGATCAGAGTATGCAACAATGGATATCATTGAGATTCCCCAATGAACGTCAGATCTGAGTCTGAGGTCTGGCCGGCATTGGATCCAGGAATATCTGCATGCTCATTAACGAGCAAGGTGAAATGCAAAATCTCAAAAACCTGAAACATGCACATCACTCGAAGTAATGGATACCGGGATGTTAGATATCGAGATATGGAGATGTCATGGACTCTCGTCGAGTCCCGAAGTTCCGAAATGTGAAATCCAGAAAACCCGAAACAGGCGCATCACTCGAGGTAATGGATACCAGGATGTTAGATACCAGGAGATAGAGAAGTCAAAGACTCTCAACATTAGGAGTCCTGAAGTGCCGAAATGAGATCCTGAAAACATGAAACAGGCACATCACTCGAAGTAATGGATACTAGGATTTCAGATACCGGGAGATGGAGAAGTCAGAGACTCTCAACATCAGGAGTCCCGAAGTGTTGAAAAGTGAAAAGCAAAAATTCCAGAAGTAGGCACATTATATTGGGATTTCGGTTACCGGGAGATGGAGAAGTCATATACTCTCATCATAAGGAGTCCCGAAGTGCTGAAATGTGAAATCCTGAAACAAACACATCAACAAACCACGTCAGCTAAGAACACATGGCACAATCAGGCAATGACAAGTGTCAAGCTGATTCAAAATTTCAGGCACATGTAAGTCACGAATCAGAGTGACATGTGGAAGCTATTCAACACGTGTCAATCCACGTGTGACGTCAGCAGGTTTACATCACATCGGAACTTTCTATTTCGGGGTTCTACATAACAAGAAAAAACTCCACCATCACGATGTATCGAACTCCGAAATGCCGAAAGGGACCATTGTGAGTCTTGAAAAATCGAAGGGAAAAATGTCAAAATCTCGTCAATCGTCCATCTCAGTGAGTTATGTGAACCATCCAATCACTTCGGAGATTTTGTGATCATGAATTTTTGTAATGTTGGAGTCACGATGACTCGAAAGGGAAAAGTGTCGAAATCATGAAATGTGAAACCATGATGTTATATGAATCATTGATCAAAGGGAGATTGTGGACCGTTGATCCGACTCCCTTTTAGAGTTTCGGATACTAGGAGATGGAGGGGTCAAGGCTTGAGACCCTTCATCATAGGAATGACAAATAGCCGAAAATTCGTAATGGGAAACACGGTTAGGCTCAGCAAGAGGTCACAACCCTTGGTCACATGGGCAGAAGCTGGGGGAAGGAGTTAAGCTTCTTTTTCTTTTGGAGTTTTGGGGGTCAGGAAATGGAGAGAACTAAAATCCTCCACCACGGTGATCCCAAAATGCCAAAGACTGGAATGCCAAAATGAATGCAAGATCCCATGAAGCCAATCCAATGGTGCAGGTGAATTTAGGAACGATCGGAGGGATACTATTTCTCCTCGCAATGTAACTTCTAGAAACCACTAATGGTTTCTGCTAGAGGACTCAAAGACACTTCAGCGTGATTAACAGAGAAGGTGAAGAGTCTCTAGGGATCTTCCAGTAGAACAAAGACTGCTCATGGAGGATATTGATAGCTGGACGAGCGTCGGAGCCTGTAACTGTAACATAATAGTTCAGCTTGACTATAACAGAAGATGAAGAATCTCAACTGATGGTGAGGCGAAGGAATTTGATTATGACACCCAGTGATGATGGACAGATGGCATGAACAAATAGATAAGTTGAATATTTTCCATGATGAATAGGCAGAGCACTCGACATGCAGAGGATGCAGAACCATGAGATACAGAGCATGCACAAGATGCACAGGGAATATAAGAATGTGGAACAAAGAAGAGATGGGTGTTGTTGATGTTGGGACTGATGCATGTGAAAAGGAGAAGGTGGAGTGCAGCAGCTGAAAGGCACAAAAGACAAATGGTGCATTGAAGAGGAATGGCACATAGACTACAAAATATAGAAGAACATAAAGTGCAATCGATGTGTGCAGGATGACAGTGAGGTAGACATAACAGCGAAATCTTGCATTACAGTGATGAGACTGGTAAGTTGTTGTTGAACATTATATCACTGTAATAAGTTTCAGTAACACATTTTAATAAAACAGGGTGGTAGGGAGGTGCTAGGGAGGACTGGTGTCCTCAGAGGTTCAAGTGGTTTCTTGAACACACAGGGAGTTGGTGCTAGAGAAACCGAGGAGTTGGTGCTTCTTTCTAGTGGGTGCTAGAGAAAATAGAGAGTTGGTGCTCTCAGCAAGTTGTAGCTTTCAAAATCAGAGGTTGTAGCCTCACAATGAGTTGGTTCTCATATGTATGATAATGTAAAGAATGTAAATAATACTTATCATATAAAGAAGAAGAGGTTTTTACCCTCTATGGGTTTCCTTGGGAAATATATGTCTCTGTGTATCTCATATATATGACTGATGCTGAATGTGTCATGGCTTATTTCCCTGCATTATTGTGATTATCATTGAGTGCCCAGTAAAGAATTTAAAAGAAGCATAATTGTTTAATCACGGTAACAACTTATTCACCCCCCCCTCTCAGTTTTCCAACAATTTGGTATCAGAGCCGGGTTCTTTTTATCTAAAGGTAGATCCTAGAGCTTAAACATGTCAATCCATGAAGGAAATTCAACCAATAAGGCCCCTCTTTTCAATGGAACAAACTTTGCCTTCTGGAAAGTTAGAATGAGAACCTACATAATGGCTTTAGGTGTAGATGTTTGGGATGTGGTAGATACCAGTTATGTAAAGCCAGTTGTACTAGCTAATAAGGATGACAAACTAGAATTTAGCTTCAATGTTAAGGCTATGAATGTTATCTTGAGTGGGCTTGGAGAAGCATAATTCGTAAAATTTATGCATCTAGGAACTGCCAAAGAAATGTGGGACAAACTCATTAACAGTTATGAGGGTAATGAGAAGGTAAAGGATACCAAGCTTCAAACCTACAGAATGCAGTTTGAACAACTGAAGATGAAAGAAGATGAAACTATTGGAAAATACTTTTTAAGAGTAGAATAAATGGTAAATGCAATGAAATCACTTGGTGAAACTATCAAGGAACCTTCTTTAGTTCAGAAAATCTTGAGATCTCTCCCAGATAGGTTCAATCCGAAGGTCTCTTCTATAGAAGAACTAAATGATCTAAAAACCTTGGAGTTTGATCAACTTCTAGGAACATTGATTGCATATGAAATGAGAATAGTTAAAGATAAACCCACCTCGAGAGAAGCATCATTTAAGGCAGACAAGAATGAGGATTCTGAGCCCGATGAAATTGAAGAAAAATTTGTGAAGAGATTGAAGAAGGGATCAGGCAAATACAAAGGTAAACTGCCTTTCAAATGCTTCAACTATGGTAGGATAGGTCATTTTGCAAATAAATGTCCCCACAAAGGAAAGGATCAAACTTGTGATGATGAGGAGAAGTATAAACACATAAATTTCTTTAAAGAGAATAACTTTAAGAAGAAAAGTCTTTGCGTAAACAATGATGATGATCCTTCAGATGATGAAGACAATGATTCATCTATTGAAGATAAACTAAATGAATTCATACTTATGGCCAAAGAGGACTATGATAATAACAACACAGGGAGTGATGTTAATGAAGAAGAAGTTGTGGTTGACATGGAAGGAGAATTGATCAGTGCACTGGAAGAGATTGACAGACTAAGAATCAAGAACAGAAAGCAAAGACAATTGTTGATATAGTTCGAGAAAGACAGTAAAGAACCTGATAAAGACCTTGTCCTACTAAAAGTAGAATTGGAAGAAGCAAAGAAAATCAAAGACATTATGAAACAACAGTTATCAGAAAAGAAGGCAAGATGTGAAGCATTAGAACAAGAAGTAGTGAAAACTAGGAAAGAGATGGAGAAATTTCAAGCCTTGTACAATCAGAACCTGTCAAGTATCAAAGCCTCGGAAGGATTAGCCACCATTCTGAATCAACAAAGGAATCCAAAGATGAAAATTGGTTTGTGTTATGAAGAGGGATCAAGCAGTGGTAAGCCAGGAAATGAAGAACCCATCAAGTTTGTCAAAAGTACAACCAATGACAACAACAAACCTGCAGCAACAAAGGAAGACAATCAGTCGCCCAGGACGAGTAAAGAAAAAGGTGCCAGGATTGAATCTGTAGAACAAAGAAACAATGCACTCTCTGCTGAAAGACGTCATCAACAAGGAAGAAATCGATTTTCTCAAAGAAGACAACCACTTTCCAGGTACAAAGAATTTTTCTATGGTTATTGCTTCTACTGCTCTAATTTTGGTCACAAAGCTGTAAATTGTTCCTTAAGACTTAGACATGAGCAATTAATATTTCAAAGGAATAAATACTTCCCACAACAAAGATTGATACATCCAAGTAACAGACCTTCATAGACTACAAATTGCCAAATTAAGTCTAGGAACATGCAACTAAGGAGGTCAAGAAATAATCAACAGTCAATAAGTAGACAACATTGCAACAATAAGTTTGACCTATTGAACAGTGAGATTGAATGTTACATCTGTCATAACTATGGACATAAATCTATTGACTATTGTTTAAGGAACTATGAACCGGATTCGAAATCTCCTGCTGAAAATGTCAAGTTTTGGAAGAAGAAGGAAAGTGGCAAGTGTGGATTAGTATTGTCCACTCAAAGAAAAACGAACCCTTGGTATATAGACAGTGCATGCTCCAAACATATGACAGGAGACAAAGGCAAGTTTCTATCCCTGAGTGAAGGAAAATAAGGAAACGTAACTTTTGGAAATGATGCTCCAGGTAAAATAAAGAGAAAAGGGATGGTGAGCTTAAGTAATGGAAAAGGAAAATCCCAAGATGTTCTACTTGTAGATGGGCTGAAACATAATCTTCTTAGTGTAAGTCAAATGTGTGACAGAGGATGTGAAGTGGTTTTCACATCCAAGGACTGCAAGATAAAGTCTGTAAACTCAGGACAAGTGGTGGCCAAAGGCATAAGGACAAAAAATAATGTATATGTGCTGAAAGAAAATAGATAAGAATATCATCTAAGAAAATATGATGAAAGATGGTTGTGGCATAGGAGACTTGGGCATATAAACTTTGACCACTTAATCAAACTTAGAAATCTCGAGGCAGTAAAAGATCTTCTGAGAATATCAAAGCCCCAAGATTCAATGTGTAAACCCTGCCAAGTAGGAAAGCTAAACATGACACAATTTAAGTCCAAGAGATTTACTTCAACAGAGAAGCCACTTCAACCAGTTCATATGGATTTATGTGGACCATCAAGACAGGAAGGTAGAGGGAAAGAAAACTACTTCATGTTGATTATTGATGATTACTCCAAACTTACATGGGTTGCCTTTCTCAAAGAAAAAGCTAAAGCATTTGAGAAGTTTAAAATATTTAAGGATTTAACTGAGACTCAAACATGAAAGAGGTTAAAGGAAATAAGATCAGACCGAGGAGGAGAGTTTATGTCAAGTGACTTCAAGGAATTATGTGACAAACATGGGATCAAGAAAGAATACACAATCCCAAGAACTCCACAACAAAATGCAGTAGTTGAGAGGCAAAACAGAACAGTGCAGGAAATGGCCAGGTCAATGATGAATGAGAAGAACATTGGTCAAACCTACTGGGTAGAAGAAATACATACATCAGTCCATGTTCTTAACAAAGCCCGCCTCAAACCACAAAGTGACAAGACACCTTATGAACTGTGGTTTGGGAGACCTGCCTCAATTAAACACTTCAAAGTCTTTGGGAGTAAATGCTACATAAAGAATAATGATGAGAACCTTGGCAAATATGATGATAGGGTTGATGAAGGTATCTTCTTGGGGTATGTTACAAACAGTAAAGGATACAGATGCTATAATAAGAGGCTACATAAAATGGTTGACTGTATTGATGTAAAAATTGATGAAGGATTCCCAACAAGAGAGATGTACAGGAATGAGTCTTCTACAGAAGACACAGCTAAATTTGAAGATGAACAGGTCCAAGAATCAGAAAACAAAGACTCTGAATCAGATGAAGACTCAGACACTCAGACAAACTCAAATCAACAGTCAACTTCAAATTCCTCCTCCAGAATCATTCAAAATAATCATCTTGCAAGTCAAATAATTGGAGAAAAAGACAAAGGTGTACAAACCAAGAGAAAGCTAATCAAAACCACCAAACAATCTCATATAGCTTTCATATCCATGTTGGAACCCAAGAATTTCAATGAAGCCAGCAAATATGACCATTGGGTTAAAGAAATGAATGATGAACTTGATTAGATTGAGAAAAACAATACGTGGGAGATGGTTCATAGACCTGAAGGTAAAAACGTCATTGGCTCCAAATGGATCTTTAAGAATAAATTGAATGAGCAAGGACAAGTTGTTAGGAACAAAGGAAGGCTAGTTTGTAAAGGATATGATCATATAGAAGGATTAGATTATGATGAAACATTTGCGCCCGTAGCAAGATTAGAAGCTATCAGAATGTTTCTTGCCTATGCTTGTCACAAAAGATTTAAAGTCTATCAAATGGATGTCAAGTCAACTTTTCTAAATGGAGATTTAAGTGAAGAAGTTTATATGGAACAACTAGAGGGTTTCAAACTGTTTGATAATCCTGACTTAGTATGCAAGCTGAAGAAAAATTTATATGGGTTAAAACAAGCCCCTCGAGCCTGGTATCACAGACTGGATGCGTATCTCAAAGACAAAGGGTTCAAGAGAGGAACATCAGACAACAATCTGTATATTAAAATAGAGGATAATGATTTGCTCATCATATTGGTCTATGTAGATGACATCATCTTTGGGTGTAATAAGGATCCATTGGTACAATGGTTTGCTTCTGCCATGGAGTCTAAGTTTGAAATGTCTATGGTAGGAGAACTGTCATTTTTTCTTGGTCTGCAAATTACTCAGAGGACTGAAGGGATGTTCATTTCTCAAGAAAAATATCTAAGAGAAATGTTGAAAAGGTTTCAAATGGAAGATTCTAAACCTATGGGTACACCTATGGTTACTGGATGTAAATTAAGCAAGGATGATGACTCACCTGATGTTGATCAAAGCTCATATAGATCAATGATTGGCATCATGATGTACATCACGGCATCTCACCCAGACATAATGCATGTTGTAGGAATGGTAGGAAGATAACAGGCTGCACCTAAACAGAGTCATTTACACGCTGTCAAAAGGATATTTAGGTATTTAAAAGAAACAATGACTTATGGTCTGTGGTATCCCAAAAATTAGAATTTTCAGTTAACTGCTTATTCAGATGCAAATTGGACAAACTGTGTTGCTGAGATAAAAATCACCAGTGGAGGAGCATTCTTCATGGGTGACTCTTTAGTAGCATGGCTTAGTAAAAAGAAAGGTTCCATTTCTTTATCAACCACAAAGGTAGAGTACATTATTGTTGCTACCTGTTGCATTCAGGTATTATGGATGATTCAGACACTTGCAGACTTGGAGGTAAAATACACTGCACCGATCCCAATTCATTGTGATAACACTAGTGCCATCAATGTGTCTAAAAATACTGTATTCCACTCCAAGACCAAACATGTTCCCATAAAATATCATTTTCTGAGAGAGAAGGTCACCAATCAGATTGTTCAGGTCCATTACATTCCAACCACAGACCAAATTGAAAACATATTTACTAAACCCCTAGCCAAGACACCATTTGAATATCTCAGACAGAAGTTGGGTGTCATCCCATCTCACATCTAAGAGAGTCCATCCTATTACGGGGAGTCTTGTATTGATTTCATATATGATACCTCCTAAAAATACTGCAACAGCTCAGGGGGAGCGTGTTTTTATTTGACATTGATGTCAAAGGGGGAGAAAAGAACAGGTACAGGTGCCTTTGTTGCCATCAATGCCAAAGGGGGGGATTTTTGACATGTCTTACATACAGTGTATGCTTGTCATTGATGACAAGTACAACAACGATGATGACCTGAGTACATGAAGGATGTGCCAGGCGGGCACCAGAAGTCTTTTGGGAAGACAATACAGAGCTAGCTCGACAAGATCAGAGTATGAAGTGATGAATCTCATTGAGATTTCCTGATGAACGTCAGATATGAGCCTGAGGTCCGACCGATGTTGGATCCAGGAAAATTTGCACGCTTGTTAACGAGCAAGGTGAAATGCGAAATCCCAAAAAACCAAAACATGTGTATCACTCAAAGTAATGGATACCAGGATGTCAGATACCGGGAGATAGAGATGTCACAGACTCTCGTCATCAGGAGTCCCAAAGTGCTGAAATGCGAAATCCCGAAAACCTGAAACAGGTGCATCACTCGAAGTAATGGATACTGGGATGTCAGATACTAGGAGATGGAGAAGTCAGAGAATCTCAACATCAAGAGTCCCGAAGTGATGAAATGTGAAATCCCGAAAACCTGAAACAAATGCATCACTTGAAGTAATGGATACCGGGATTTCAGTTACCGGGAGATGGAGAAGTCAAATATTCTCAACATCAGGAGTCCTGAAGTGCCGAAAAGCTAAATGCCAAAATTCCAGAAGCAGGCACATCATACTAGGATTTTGGTTACCGAGAGATGGAGAAGTCATATACTCTCATCATAAGGAGTCCCGAAGTGCCACAATGCGAAATCCTGAAACAGACACATCAACAAACCACGTCAGCTAAGGACATGTGGCACAATTAGGCAATGACAAGTGTCAAGTTGATTCAACATTTCAGTCACATGTAAGTCACTAATTAGAGTGACACGTGGCAGCTATTCGACACGTGTCAATCCACGTGTGACGTCAGCAGGTTTACATCACATCAGAACTTTCTATTTTGGGGTTCTACATAACAAGCAAAAACTCCACCATCACGATGTCTCGAACTCCGAAATGTCGAAAGGGACCATTGTGAGTCTCGAAAAATCGAAGGGAAAAATGTCGAAATCGAGTCAACTGTCCATCTCAATGGGTTATGTGAACCGTCCGATCACTTCAGAGATTTTGTGATCATGAATTTTTGTAATGTTGGAGTCACGATGACTCAAAAGGGAAAAGCGTCGAAATCACGAAATACGAAACCACGATCTAATATGAATCGTTGATCAAAGGGAGATTGTGGACCATTGATCTGACTCCCTTTTGGAGTTTCGGATACCAGGAGATGGAGGGGTCAAGGCTCAAGATCCTTCATCATAGGAATGTCGAATTGCCAAAAATCTGAAATGGGAAACACGATTAGGCTCAGCAAGAGGTCACAACCCTTGGTCACATCGGAAAAAGCTGGGGAAAGGAGTTAAGCTTCTTTTTCTTTCGGAGTTTTGGGGGTCGGGAAATGGAGAGAACTAAAATCCTCCACCACGATGATCCCAAAATGTCTAAGACATGAATGACAAAATGAATGCAAGATCCCATGAAGCCAATCCAACGATGCAGGTGAATTTAGGCATGATTGGAGGGATAATATTGTTCCTCACAGTGTAACTGCTAGAAACCACTGATGGTTTTTGCTAGAGGACTCGAAGACACTTTGGCGTGGTTGACAGAGAAGGTGAATAGTCTCTAGGGATCTTCCAGTAGAACAAAGACTGTTCGTGGAGGCGATTGATAGTTGGATGACCGTTGGAGCCTGTAACTGCAACACAATAGTTGAGCTCGACTGTAAGAGAAGATGAAGAATCTCAACTGATGGTGAGGCGAAGGAATTTGATTATGACACCCACTGATGATGGACATATGGCATGAACAAATAGAGAAGCTGAAGAGTTGTCATGATGAACAGGCAGAGCACTCAACATGCAGAGGATGCAAAACCATGAGATACAGATCATGCACAAGATGCACAAGGAATATAAGAATGTGGAACAAAGAAGAGATGGTTGTTGTTGTTGTTGGGAGTGATGCATGTGCAAAGAAGAAGGTGGAGTGTAGAAGCTGAAAGGCACAGAATACAAATGGTGCATTGGAGAGGAATGGCGCAAAGAGTACAAAAGATAGAAGAACATAAAGTGCAAGGAATGTGTGCAGGATGACAGTGGGGCAGACACAACAGCAAAATCTTGCAGAACAGTGATGAGACTGGTAAGTTGTTGCTGAACATTATATCACTGTAATAAGTTTCAGTAACACATTTTAATAAAATGGGGTGGTAGGGAGGTGCTAGGGAGGACTGGTGTCCTCATAGGTTCAAGTGGGTGCTTGAAGACACAGGTAGTTGGTGCTTCCTTCTAGTTAGTGCTAGATAATCTGAGGAGTTGGTGCTTCTTTCTAGTGGGTGCTAGAGAAAATAGAGAGTTGGTGCTCTCAACAAGTTGCAGCTTGCAAAATCAAAGGTTGTAGTCTCACAATGAGTTGGTGCTCTTATGTATGATAATGTAAGGAATGTAAATAATACTTATCATATAAAGAAGAAGAGGTTTTTAGCCTCTATGGTTTTCCTCGGGAAATATTTGTCTCTGTGTATCTCATATATATGACTGATGTTGAATGTCTCATGGCTTATTTCCCTGCATTATTGTGATTATCATTGAGTGCCCAGTAAAGAATTTAAAAGAAGCATAATTGTTTAAGCACGGTAACAACCGATTCACCCCCCCCCTCTCAGTTGTCCAACAAATTCATCAGATCCGTGCAAACATCTACATCTTCAACAAAATCTTCAAAGAGCACAAACTTGCACAGTTGCGAGGTCTTCTTGGAGTGAAGCACATGGTTGCTTAGCAAATCCCTTTTATTCCTTCTCATTTTTATTTTATTTTTACATACATTGTACCTTGAGGGGGGGGGTTTCCCATGAGATTTTCCCTCTTTCCTCATTTATTTCAGTGTATCTTTTGTGTTTGGGTACCTAACATGACCTCATAGCCGAGACCCATTATTTATTTTCACGATAGTGATGTTCAAGGGGGGTGTTGGAGTTACTTCACACACACCTAGGATTTATCTTTCCTAAGGTTATTCCTTGTTTATTAGTCATAATTAGTCATTATCCAGTCTCCTATATTTTAGGGGAGAATATTCCACCTGGATAATATTCTCTTTCAGTTGACACTTCAGTTTGACTAGTTGAGTTGAGTTTAGATGTTGCATTGGTTTTGTCACCATGCAACATTGGGATCATCACCAACTCACTACTCTTTGTTCATTCAGTTAACTGAAGACTAGTTGACTAGTTAACTCAGCTAGGTGGCAGTTCACTCCCGTAACTGCCTGAGAGGCTAGACTAGGTGGCAGTTCACTCCCGTAACTGCCTGAGAGGCTAGACTAGGTGGCAGTTCACTCCCGTAATTTCCTGAGAGGCTAGACTAGGTGGCAGTTCACTCCCGTAACTGTTGGTGTGTGTCTAGATGTTGTGGGTGGTAAATCCCCCTACGAACTAGCACTTAGGGTTTTAATCATGCATGCATAAAAGACCTAAATATTCCTACTTTTTACCATCATCCGAGACCTAATCCCCATTATTCCTAAGAAAATACATAGTTAAGAAGATCAAGTGAACATACCCTATTTCTGGTGCTTTGAAATCGATCCCTCTTCACTCTTGGTCGCTCTTTGACTACAAATCTCCTCCCAAGGCTGACCTGCATTCACAAAAGACAAACAAAGAACTCCACATGAATTTTATCTACAGATTAATGGGTTAGATATTTAATCAACATGTACGCAATAAACAATGAAAACCTCATATGGCGGGACGGGAAAAGTACTTATTTATTATTAACTTCACTAAATAAACTTACAATGATGAAGCCGACCACTGCTCCATGAATCTGGTCGTGGGCTCCTCCTTTACTATGCACCAACCGCTAACACACTTGCTTCTCTTCTTTGTTGAAATCACAAAATGGTTGCAGAATCTTGGGCAAAGGGGAATACGAATTCGGGTAGAGTTTCTTTACTATGTTTTTCCTCCTTTCAAATGGGACCCCTAACCCTTCTTTTATAGGCTAGAAGAAGCTAGGTATTTGGTCGAGGGACCAACCATGCATGGTTGAAAGTTTTAGTTAACTTACCCAAAGTTGTGTGTTCCGTCAACAACTTTCCTTTTTTTGTGCTTCTATAGGTCCATGCGGGTTGTAGTGGGTTAGCTAGCATGGACACTGTAGATACACGTGGGTTGTAGTGGAGCAGGGTGCATGGGCCTTTAAAAAAGGTATTTTTAAGAAGATGTTTTTACTAGTGTTTTGGCAAAGAAGGAATCTGAGATGGCTTGATGCCAGGTAAGCATGTCTGGTGCAAATTAGGGTTATCACAGATGCCCCCTAATGTGT
This sequence comes from Picea engelmannii, assembly GCA_009831015.1. Taxonomy (NCBI): domain Eukaryota; kingdom Viridiplantae; phylum Streptophyta; class Pinopsida; order Pinales; family Pinaceae; genus Picea; species Picea engelmannii. The sequence goes on from ML799267.1 coordinate 85,309, forward strand.
GAGGTCAAAAGAGAATTTGATGGCCGAAATACATTATCAATCTTCACCAACATACCAAGTAAGTGATCCCAGGGACCAGAAATCAGGAGGTGCCATCTGCAAAATAACAATTGTCTCACCGAGGCGGCCATACCCATGCTCAAGATGAATTAAAATCATGGCTACCAATCAAATACACTATAGATCTATGTAATATGACTATATAAAGTGTAGTCGCGAGAAATACACAGCAGAGCTACATCTCGAAATCAAAAAGATATTCATGTATAGTATCCATCTTCTAGAAGCTGATAAGGCATGATGGTTGGAGATGAGGTCTTCAGAGCTCGAGAAACAACTTCAAAATCTTCAAAACTTGGGTAGGAGTGTAATATGAGTGTACGAATTCACTACCCATAGGTCTTCGATGACTCATTGGGTATGGATTAGAGGATCTTGATGATTAGACTGAAGGTTTCATTGATTTCAAACAAAGACTTGATTAGACTTTCGGGATGGACGGGCATGAGGGAAAGACACAAACTATAGAGGGGCCGACTCAGGCTTAGTAAAACTTCCCTTGGGAAATAACATGACAAATGATTAGACTCAGGTAGCATGGCATTTGACATAAGTTCACGATGCAGGAAGCAACACAAACTCTCCATATGTTTGGAAGAATAACCAAATGGAGGAGAACACAACTCTATGTAGCGAGAACAGCTTCCTAAGGTCGTATTAAATCCCAAAGCTTGAAGAACAAATGAAAGGATGTGCTTTGTCCAAGGGTGACTCATTGTGCTGCCAAATAAAAATAAAATACTTTTCCCTTCCTCTTTTTGGGGTATATTTGATTTTTTTGTCTTTTTCAATAATTTTGGAAAAATAATAAAAGAATGC
>ML799267.1:86772-97478 GCA_009831015.1 Picea engelmannii
GTCACTCGACGATCTTTTCAATTTTAGGGAGTCTGAAAAGAGCTTAACTATGGACTCTGTGGGGGTTCCTTTTTTTGTAAATTTAGTCCCTTAGGCCCGAAAAAAGGTTAAAATTATACCTGAGAGTACTCTTCTAGGGAACTAATGCACCTAGAGTATACCTTTGCTTGTACAGTTGACCGTCTAGACTGAAAAAGGGGTAAACTATTGTTGGATAGACATGACTTCAAATTTTAGTTTAACGAGCGTGAAAGGCCACAAGATCGCTCAGCAATATTTTCATGTTTAGAGGATCTGAAAAGGGCTTAAAAGAAGACACGTGGGGGCTATGAATCATATATGAAACTAGTTCAGGTAGAGCCCGCCACTAGGCTCAGACCAAGAGTCTCTTCGATAGTCAACTTGGTAAGTCTCCCAAAAGGGAAGAAAACACAAACCACGGTGTAAGTCCTCCCGCAGTATAGAAACCGTAGTCATGGCTTCAAGGATAGCAACTTCTGAAGGCAATTCAAAATCTGAGAAATCACACAAACGAGGGTTGATAGTCCCAAAGGGTGAAGTAAACTGACCATACTCCATATGACGATGGAGGTTCTGACCAGGAATGATAGAGTCTATCAGCGAAGAATCACAATCACGAGGGCTTGAGGATCTACTAACAACGAGATCAAACTCAGAAGGATACTCAAGCCCACTTGGACCAAGAGGGGGAAGCAAGGGCTCCCATGCCCCCATTAGATACACCAATGGATCAATTGTTGATTCCAAGTCTTGAGAAGGAAAACATGATTTCATAGGTTCCTGCTCATAAGCAATTGAACACCGAGGATAAAATGCCACATAATTAACCCATGGTGGGGTAGAGTCTACACGAACGCTAGGAACATATAAAGGGGTAGTCTGAAATAATGTTGAATTAGGATGGTGATTATCAGATGCCAGCTATTCGATAGTGACAATGCTTCCATTGTGAGGGAAATGCATCACCCGAAAGAGCATAGACACTACAACATTCATAGCATATACATAATCATGCCCGAGAATCATATTGAAATCTAATAGGCCTTGCACCACTATAACATCAACAAGGACAATCTTCCCACCTAATGAGATAGGAAACTAAGGAAGAATCCCCAAATATTCACTACGACGTCTGTCAAAAGCCAACAACTCATGCGAAGTAGACACAAGCTTGGGAGATCCCAAGACTTTCTAAACCGAGGAGGATAAAATACTTGCAGAGGCTCCCTCATCCACAATACATTGATAAATGTTTATTTAATTAACTTCAACCCTTATTTGAAAAGGTGCGGCAGAAGGAAGACAAGGCTCAACAAGGTCATTCCAATCGGAAACCATCCTAGGGCTTGGAGGGGGTGTTCTTGGAACGAGTGAAATGCCCCCTTGTTCTGAAAGTATTGAACTAGAAATGCTAAAAACATAATCGGTAGACACACCATTCCCCAAAAGAAGAGTGGGATCATCCGATGACTGCATCGGCATGACCACTTTAACAACCAATGGCTGAATAGGCTGCGAGACTACATGGTCTAAAGGCACCTCACCCCCAAAAAAAGGAGTGGGATCAGTCGATGACTGCATCGGCATGGCCATTTTCACAACCAATGGATGAATAGGCTGCGAGACTACATGGTCTAAAGGCACCTCACCCCCCAAAAGAGGAGTGGGATCAGTCGATGACTGCATTGGCATGACCACTTTCTCATTCAATGGCTGAAGAGGCTGAGAGACTACAAGGTCTAAAGGCACCTCACCCTTCAAAAGAGGATTGGTATTAGCCGATGAATGCATCGGCATGACCACTTTCGCAACCCATGGTTGAATAGGCTGTGAGACTACATGGTCTAAAGGCACGTCACCCCCCAAAAGAGGAGTGGGATCAGTCGATGACTACATCGACATGACCACTTTCTCAACCAATGGCTGAGTATGCTAAGAGACTACAAGGTCTAAAGGCACCTCACCCCCCAAAAGAGGAGTGGTATCATCCAATGACTGCATCAGCATGACCACTTTCGCAACCCATGGCTAAATAGGTTGTGAGACTACATGATCTAAAGGAACCTCACCCCCCAAAAGAGGAGTGGGATCAGCCGATGACTACATCAGCATGACCACTTTCTCAACCAATGGATAAATAGGATGAGAGACTACAAGGTCTAAAGGCACATCACCCCCCAAAAGAGGAGTGGGATCAACCGATGATTGCATCAACGTGACCACTTTTTCAACCAATGGTTGAATAGACTACGAGGAAACCTCAAAAGACTCAGAATCAGAAGAGCTTGCAGACAGGGACTGTTAATACCGAGAGGGGGGTGAATTAGTATCAAGTACAATTTAAAAACATTTTTCAACTTATACTTAAACCATTCAATTATATCCAATGAGAAATGAACAATAGTATAAGAGTTACACCAATACATCACTATACACCATGCACAATATATGATAAATAATCAATAGTTTTTGTTCAAGGGAATTAATGACTTCCAAAGGTAGCTATAGCTTCCAAATGTAAAGGGAGGGATAAAACTCCAAGAGGAAGATACAATCCTCCAATATCAAGAGAGATTTGAACTCTCCATCCTTGAATCCTCCCCAAAAAGAGGTTATAGAAATAATGGTAGACTTTATTCAATTCTGGTCTATTCAGAAGACCCAACTTGTACATCATGCCTCGCGCTCAATATTTAACATCTAATTCTAAAACTCACACACAATAAACTAAAGTATGTAATATTTCCAATGGAAGTTGTCTAACTTCATTTGGATTATTTCGGAAGAAGTTATGACTGTTTTACCCGGAACACCTTTTTATTGACTAGCTTCAGGACAGGTCACAAACCTTATCTTCCACAGAGTGTATCTCCGTAATTATAGAAAATCAAGAGCTGAAATGTTTACCATAGGTAACTTGATATGTCTTATCAATACCATAGTGATTTCACCATCTGAATCGTTCTAGAAAACAAGTAATAGAAAAAATGGTAAGATGACCTTAAAATAACATACCTTAGAACACATCACCAAAAGACTTCATCCTCCCTTGAAATCCGGCCTTCTTTTCTTCTTATTTCCTCTAAAATTTGACTTGTATCAAATGAATATATAATGATGTTTATTTATACCATTTATGTCACTTCCTTTTAACATTAGGGCCAACCTGACATTTTCTTATTTTGTAATTATTTTCTTTAATTATCTTCAGGGCCTACATGTACTTCCTTCTTTCATTCACTTTGTCATCTTCAAAAATTCATTTCTCCTCAACCATGAGGATCCACGTGACGTTCCACATACCACCGGAAACAATATAATGTATATTATACATTCATGGGTGTTGTATATGCATGTGCATTGTCCTTCATGTCCAAATACCTTTATCAATCTTGCGTTCCAAAACCCATGACTAGGGTTGACATCAATGACAACAACCAATTTTCCAACAGGGACCACATTCTTTGTACCTCTGGAATTCCAAGGCACAAATGAGTAAGGTGATCTCCCTTGAAAATATTACAAGGGAACTTAGGCTTATGTCCTATCCGTATAGGTTTCTCAATAGAATTAATGCCCCCAACATGACTAGCATTGGTTGGTTGCACATCTCCAACATGACTTGCAGAGGTTAGTGATGGGTCGATAACATGATTTGCAGAGGCTACAGACCTATTTCTAGTATGACTAGTAGTGACTAGACTTTTCCCCCCAGCATGACTTGCAGAGGGTGGGTGTGTGCCCCCAGCATAACTTGCAGAGGTTGGGTGATGGTCTTTAACATGACTTGCAGAGGTTGTCGACCTATCTCCAACATGACTTGCAGAGGTTGGTGATTTCTTCTTCCTATTCTTCCTCTTTCTTTTTCATTTAGACTTCTGGTTACTAGTAATTGTACTTTCACCAGAGGCGGGAGAAGGAGGAGGAGAAGACTTTGCTGACGAAGAAACATCAACAGGGTTCCCATGACATAAAGTTATTAATTGAGAAGAATCAAGAGCATTTGGGACATTTGGAATGGTATCCAACCAAACCGGTAATCCCACATTCAACCCAAGAATGTACAAAGTGGCCATCAAAGGGACACCAATGTTTCTAGAGAAAGGAAAAGCACAAGAATCCCCTTGCGAAGGGGTTCCTTGGTTAGTATCATCGGTAACTTTAGCCATGAATATATTATTCACAGGTTCTCCCTTTGGGGGATCGTTCAAGCCTGTAAAATTCTCACACACTGAATATGAAGAACCAGTGTTATAAAACAACGCCTATATAGAGGCGACTCCACATTTCTAAGAGGAAGACTGAAAAGTCCTCTCAACCGGTGGAGTGGGTGGTCTACCAAAATAGGTCATAGACCCAAAGCCACAACTGACTAACTTACTATGGAAAACTAGGGAGAACAAAGCACACACTAAAAGTTCCTAAAGGCAAATCAAGAAAATGACTAACTATTTGGAAGAGCAGTTACACCAAACAACACTAGAGAAACTTACCGGTGCAAGTGCAACTCGAATACAGAAGCACCCTCTAGGTGTACTCTGCAAAGTGTGGCCCGATGTCTGCCATAGGTACTGTGGTATACCCCCGCGGTCACCTGTGTAAGCCCCTAAAATAAAGGAAACTAGGTTTCCATCTTGTGAACAATCAGCAGGCGGGTACAGTCAACAGTCGAGTGGACCGTAATGAGCAAGGTATCAAGCCCAAAACTTATCAAGGGTATCGAAAGCAAGTGTTCCATAAGACGACTGAGGACCTCGAATGGATTCGAGACCCACAAAGTTCAGTGGAAAATGCGATCAATGGAATCCCAAGACAAGTCCTCTATATGTGTTCCCCACTACGCTTAGTCCGGCTTTGGAGGGGTTATCTTCGCTACCTTTCCGCACACGACCTCGTGTTTAGACACTGTGTTAGAGGGGGGTCCCAGATAATTTCCACATTACTGGACTTCTACACTCCTTAGCATAGACTCGTATGTTTGTTTTATAGCCTTAAAAAGTTTCCTCTCCAACCTAAATCAAGGGTCTAGCCTAATCTAGTTGATGGACCCTACAAACATAAAGTCTAGTCAATTTTAATTAGCGTTCTTTTTACTGGCTTGATTTACTCAAAAGGGTATGGTAGTGCAACTGATGGTGTTAAGACTCTTGTGAAAAATGATGAAACTTATATGAACACTGGCAAAGAATGATTATATATATATATATATATATATATATATATATATATATATATATATATATATATATATTAAATTATTTCAAGATGAGAAGAAAACACAACACTATGGTGATGATTCATGCCCCCCCCCCCGGTCATGAGGGGGAATTTTTTTCCAAAATGCAACTCATTTTTCTTAAAATTTCAAGCTAAAAATAAATTAAAAAAGCTAGGAAACACAAAAAATATTTTAAATGAAAAAGCAATCTATGCTAGAATACAAACTAGGCTAAAACTGCTTATGACAGAGACCAGAAAGAAACAAGAAAAACATGGGAAGTAAAAACTTGATAGGGAAGAGGATGACTACCTCCTCAAAATTTTCTAGACAGACACGCAACTGTCACTTCAACAGCCAGCGTATGCACGTGGGCTTCCCAAATACAGGACATGTATGCACATGTGTAGGCCCACTATAGGCCACATGTGCCTCTATTTCTCCTCAAAAGAAGAAAGACAAGCGGCTAAGCTCAGGTAGGGAGTACTGGTATTGAGAACCAGAATCCCTTGAAGACACAGAAACTTACTTTGACAAAAAAAGATGCAAGGAAAAAGATGATCTGAGGTTTTTACCTGAATATGGACTGTTCAATCAGAGAACTAGAAGGACCCATAAGATCCCTGAGAAGGATCACTTCTATAGGGGAGAGGATGACTGCCTCTTCCTGAGAAGGATTTCCTAGGTTCTCAGACACCCAACTAGCACTTCATCAGCAGGCGTATGCACGCGGGCTGTGTGAAGATAGGGCGTGTGTACACGCATGCAGGCCTTATACAGGCCGTGTGTACCTCTATGAATCCCAAGAATAAAATGCAGCCAAGCAAATAAAGCAGGGAGTACCGGTATGGAAGACCATAATTCCTACTAGCTTAGACCCTTGCAGAAACTCAAAAAAAAGGTGATGAGACCAATTTAAAACTACCAAAAAGTATCCCCAGAAAACCTGAGAGAAATCCCCAGTATGGTCACCAATTCTGTTGTGGGTGGTAAATCCCCCTACGGACTAGCACTTAGGGTTTTAATCATGCATGCAGAAAATACCTAAAGATTCCTACTTTTTACCATCATCCCAGACCTAATCCCCATTATTCTTAAGCAAATACACAGTTAAGAAGATCAAGTGAACGTACCTTATTTTTGGTGTTTTGATATCGATCCCTCTTCATGCTTGGTCACTCTTTGATTGCAACTCTCCTCCCAAGGCTAACCTGCATTCAAAAAAGACAAACAAAGAACTCCACATGCATTTGATCTACAGATTAATGGGTTAGAGATTTAATCAACATGTACGCAATAAACAATGAAAACCTCATATGGTGGGACGGGAAAAGTACTTCTTTATTATTAACTTCACTAAAGCAACTTACAATGATGAAGCCAACCACTGCTCCATGAATCTGGTAATGGGATCCTCTTTTACTGTGCACCAACTACTAACACACTTTCTTCTCTTCTTCGTTGAAATCACAAAATGGTTGCAGAATCTTGGGCAAAGGGGAATATGAATTCGGATAGAGTTTCTTTACTATGTTTTTCCTTCTTTCAAATAATACCCCTAACCCTTCTTTTATAGGGTAGAAGAAGCTAGGTATTTGGTCGAGTGACCAACCATGCATGGTCGAAAGGTTTAGTTAACTTACCAAAAGTTGTGTGTTCCATCAACAAATTTCCTTTTTTCATACTTCTGTAGGTCCACGCGGGCTGTAGTGGGACAACTAGCATGGACACTATAGATACACGTGGGTTGTATTGGAGTAGGGTGTGTGGGCCTTTAAAAAAGGTATTTTTAAGAAGAGTTGTTCAATAGTGTTTTGGCAAAGAAGGAATTTGAGATGGCATGATGCCAGGTATGCATGTTTGGTGAAAATTAGGGTTATAACACCAGATCATTCTAAAACACCACTATGTATCATTAGTCACTCATGTATCATATATCTATTGTAAATTATTCACTCTTTGAGTGTGGAAAATGGTTAATGAGAATTCTTCCCTTCTTTCTCTCCTTCTTCTTCCTTCTCCAATTCTCTCTGCAAATGTGTGTATTATTGTTTAGCTAGATCTATTCTGTGCAGGTTCAACACATTTACACCTTCCAACTGTCCCTCATTTCCCACACACTTATGCTCCAAGAATTCTGAGACTGTAGATATGAAAGTCACTCCCAATCTATCTTGACAAAGCAAAGCTCAAAGCCACTCTAACCAAGCTATCTATCTCAAGACAAGCTTAATCTCAATCCAATCTAACTTTTTCCATGAGAGATACTCTCCTTTTATAAGATGAAGAATATATGGTGAGGAGGTTAGGATGATCCCACTAAATCAAAAAATCGAGTAAGATCCAAACCGATCGGAGGCCACCTCACCATAGAAGCTTCTCCTTCTAGAAGCATAGAGAAGATGCTCGTTTTTCCCACGTATGAAAATTGTCACACCTCTAGAACTGAGTAGAGTGCGAAAAAGTCATAGGCCAAGTATAGTGTAGCATGCTATGATCTAGGATCATCACACCCCTAGAACTCGACAGGGTGCGACGATCCTCCTTACTAGGGTTTTTACAAAGGAAAATATGATTTCATCTCTCAGGTAAAGTTCTTCTCCCTTCTTTCTTCATGAATTTAGGCCACTGATCCTTCTAAAAACAAAGGATAGGTTTACATCATTAAAGGTCATAGGGGTGACGAAAATAATGTGTAACATCAGTGAACAATTTCAGCCAATAATATACAGCTCTCAGAATCGTGTAAGCCATGACCCTCCAAGCGTGATGTCCTCCACACACTCCCTTGTGAATTTCATTTGTGACATCCTCTGTTTCAGGTTCGATTAGGCAACGTAGAAAGAAACCTAAGGGGTCATTAAAGTAAAATTGTACCTCAATAATATATTACTTAACTGCATGTATTTTTAATGTTTGGGCCTTTGATGGATTCATATCGCTCGGGCACTGAAGAGTGAGGAGATATGCAATGATATCGCGATACCAGTCGGAAGAAGAATATTTTTATTCGATATGAACTGCGAGGTTTTAGTCATCAATCTCTCCCATGTCTGAAATAGACTCATGCGATTCCAGGTGGTTTATCCCAAATGATCTGAAATTTGACTCTGCTAATAATTTTTCCAGGCCTTAACCTTTAACCAGCTTGGTCGGTTTAACCTCTAGATCGAACTCTTGAATTTTGGCTAACCACCGACCTCTCCTACTGTCACTGTCTGGTTGTACCAATATGTCTTTGATAGAGCTTGTTGGCACATAGGTGATTATTCTAGAGTGTAGTACATATGTTCTGAAAGATTTGAGAACTTTAACCATCACAAGGCTTTCTTTTCCAGTATGTCATTAATGGTTTCGGCGTCTCTGATACTTTTGCTGAAAAAATCTATTGGTTGTTCAAAACCTTCTTCATTCTTTTGCAGGAGTACAACTACGATAGTATGCTCATATGTGAAAGAGAAGATTTGAAATTCTTTAGTATAGTTAGGACTAGCCAACACTAGACCTTCGCTTATAGATTTTTTCACTCATTTGAATGACGCGTTAGCCTTCGCGGTCCATTTGATTTCACTATCTTTCTTTAGCATATCTGAGATCAATTTGATAATTTCATTAAAGTTAGTGATAAATCTTCTTAAAAAAATTATTTTCCCTAAAAAGGATTGGATTTCGTTTTTATTTCTAGGAATGTTTATTGTATCAATAGCCTCGATTTGCTTGGGATCGACTTTAATTCATTCTTTCGAAACTATATGTCCCTGAAGTTTTCCTTCTTGCATAGAAAAATGAGACTTTTTTGGGTTAAGAGACAAACCAAATTTTTTGCATTTTTCAAAGGTTTGTTTGAGATGGACCAGATGTTTTGCATCAGAATTCGAGAAGACTGTTAGATAATCCAAGTAAATAACAAAAAAATTATCGCTCTCATGGATGAAATCTATGTCCATTGCTCTTTGGAAGGTGGCCCCTGCGTTCATCAAACCAAATGGCATTTTTTCATACATGAAAGTTCCCCACAGAGTAGTGCATGTAGTTTTTTCTTTATCATCTTCGTGGACAACAATTTGGTTATAACCTGAAAAACCGTCAATAATTGACATTCTATTAGCTCCTACTACTTTTTCCAAGACATGGTCCATTTTTGGCAATGGATAATTATCCTTCAGGGATGACCGATTTAAATTTTTGAAATCTACGCAAAGTCCAATTCCTCCACTTTTCTTATTGACAGGTACCAGGATTTCTACCCATTCAGAATATTTAAGTGGAACAATAATCTTTGCGTCAAGGAGATTCTTGACCTCTCTTTCTATTACAGGTAAGAGGGTAGGATTGATCTGTCTCAACTTTTGTCTAAAATGTTTGACACCATGTTTCACGAGAATTTTATGTTGTATCACAGCGGTATCATAAGTCTTTAAATCATCATATGACCAGGCAAAGACATCTTTATAATTTTTAAGCAATTCATCATATTTAATCTTTACCTGAGTTGGAAGGTATTTAGATAGCTTGACTATATTAGGTTCTTCTTTAGTCCCTATGTCGCAGTCTTCAACTTCCTCAAGTTGAGGTCATAGGGTAGACTTCAAGGGTATGCCGTCTTTGTCAAGCAGTCTTTCTAACGGTATCAGACCTCTGGGTATCTGATTATTCTTGAGGACTAACATCTGATGATTTACGATCTTATCTTGGAACTTTTTAGGATCTTCATCTTCTTGCATGATCTGTATAGGATTGTTCTGATTTTCTTGGTCTATATGAGTCTCAGAGAATTCATCAACCATTTCTAGAAATTGCTTAATCTTCTTGTCGTCTTCAAAGACCTTCCATTGTTGCACATTATTTTGGATTGATGGTGTGTGTCTCATTTCTATGTGATACTTTATATTTAGGACAATAGGAGGCACAAACATCATAGTTGTTTTGGCCAAGGAATATGCCTATTGATTTTCCATCCTCGGGATGTGATGAATGTTGAAAGACGAGAAAAAATTATCGATTAGATCCCAGGCACAATTCCTATATGACCTTATTCTTGGATGTTTAGCCTGATATTGATTCTTTATTTGTTTTACGATAATTTATGCATGATCCAGATTTATGTAGGAACACAATGAAATACAGAAATACACATAAACGCAGAGATGCAGCGGAAATAAGACTTTATTTCATTAATCACAAATGACTGAAATATGCTTACAGACAGAATGGAAATAAACTAGCTAGGGCGCTGGTAGCTTATCTCTGAGAAGAGATGTGGCTGCTACTCGCATCCGTGCGAAGATGATTACAATGAGGCTCTAGAGGCCTTTTTACAATATAAGGGAATGCCAAAAGTCATAAACATCCAAAAACCTAACCCTAGGAGATGAAGCGTCAAAAGTCATGTGGGCCCCGTTTGGGTAAGTTAGTACATCAACTTCCCGGGGTCGTAACTTTTGCATACGATCTCCGTTTTAGGCGT
>ML799267.1:102034-122320 GCA_009831015.1 Picea engelmannii
ATCTAAAAAAACCTTCATTTAGGCCCTCAAAATGGCCCCGGAAGTTAAAACCTGCTAAAAATAGTAAATTGCCAAAATTGCCAGAAAACTGTTTTGAGCCAGTCGGAAAAGGTGGGTGGCCACCAATATCCACCTGGATCAATGCATCACCATAAACTATTAGATCTTCAATTTTTAATTTCCTAGCAGCCTCCAACCCTAAAACCAGAGCCTTGTATTCACATACATTATTTGTATAATCAATTTCCCACTGTAGTCTGTCAGAAAAGGGAATGACATATTCCTCTCCGGGTGCAACAAATAACACCCCTGCTCTTGCCCCTTCACAGGCGAAGCACCATCTAATTTTTTTTTCCAAACTCCTTTTCGAGTATTTATCTTTTTCTGTGTTTTTTCTAATTTTTTATTTTCTTCTTCTATACATTCATCAAAATCATCGTCTAAAGATAAAATACAGTTTCCTAGATCCTGATCAGCGACATAGACTGGATAATTATTTGGGTTTTGAGGATCACTTACAATGTATGCTAGTCTAGTCTCTCTGTACAATCGAGTGAATTGTCCACCAAAAATTGGGATATTCACGTATGTCATGTCCAGTTGAAGTGATCCTTCGATTTTTTCACCCCATGACCTAGATAAAAACATGCCATACTTGGCAGGTACGTCAGCAACAACTACATCCATAAGGATTCTCTTAACGGAACTTGTGCAAAATTTACTACTATATCCTTGATCATGCTTAGACATTTAACCTTTCTAGAATCAAAAGAATATAAATCTCAGTAAGGTCTAGTGATTTCAAGGCCCCACTTTTCCATGATAACTTTAGGCATTAAGTTGTGGGAGGCCCCAGAATCTAACATACAATTATGAAGTAAATGATCATGCACAATTAATGTAATATAGAAAGGAGCTACAAGATCCTTGGCATTTTCATTATGTGGACCAAACATAATTGTAGGATTTTCATCCTGTAAATTTATTACATCTGCATGACATTCTGCATCTGAGAAGTTAATCATTTTAGTGATCTTTTTTTTATAAACTAGATTATTAGCGATCTCAACCAGGGGCATAGGGATTTTAATTTTATTTTTTTAGTTTTCTAAACTAAAACCTCCAACCATTTTTTCGCATTCCCTAGTTGAAGTTTGTGTTTCTATATTTTATGTTTTCATAGTTTGTGTTTCTTTGGTTTCAACTCTTTTAGGTTGGGCAACTTGTTTTTTAACTGTTTGTTTAGCTTGGGAATCCTGTTTTTCAACTGTTTGTTTAGTTTGGGCAGCCTCACTCACTTTGTTTCTTAATATGATCTTTTTTGGTGGAGCACCCGTAGTACTTGTTTCTCTGGGCCTTATATTATACTTCTGTTGAAGTTTGGCCATTATGGATTCGGCGATTCCTTGATATGAAGACTCTCCCAGGTTGTTTATACTTTCCTCATTGCTAGAGAGGGGTTCTTGTTCTAGAGATTTTTCATAGTCTTGTCTAATTAGGTGAGGTTCCTGGTCTTCATCCCCAAAGTTATTTACATCCTCTTATAACCCTTCGTAATCATGTATATCATCTCCTACAAAATTTTCTAACTTAAACGGAGCCAAAAAAATTTGGTCTTCATTTTTTATTTGTTTCTACTAGCTCTGAGAATTGGGATTTCTCCTAAAATATTTTCTAGCAAATTGGTCGGATTTGTCTTGGTCTAGTTCCATTCTGGTTGTTCTTTGAAGCGTCTTGGCTCCTTGGTTCCCGTCTCAACCTTGGATTTTAGTTTACCCGATGCCATCATGTTCGACTCTATTTCTATAGCATCGTCTTGCATTCATGTGAGGGTAGAAAATCTTCTTTCCTTTAAAAGCAGGGCAAAGTCAGGCTCAAAATCCCTTTTGAATGTCACTTTAGTTGCGGGTTGAGAGGGTTTAACTTCTGTTGGGATATTATGATAGATTTTGTTAAACCTATGGGTGAAATCTAGGACTATCTCTGAATTCTTTTTCCTCAAAGCCCCAAATTCTTTTAGATAGTACAAGTGGTCTTTCTTTTCCCCCCACTGTCTCAAAAAAGCGTTTTCTAACTCATCGTAAGACCTTAGTGATCCTACCGGGAGTCCTCTAAACCATATTCTTACTTGTCCCTCAAAATTTTGCACTAGGAGTCTTGAGTATATGTCTTCATGTTCAATACCAAGGATATCAGTGAATTGATCGAAAAAAGTTATGTGCTATGTCGCGGTTAAATCTCCTTCCCCTGTAAAATTCAATAAATTCTTCATGTAATTTTTGGGTAAGTCATGAAGGATGGGAGGAAGTACTAAAGGGGCACATCTGGTAGCTACTTTAGCAAAAATCCTAGGGGGTGAAGGTGGTCCTTGACCACCCCCGCCTCAAGCACCACTCCGGCCTCCAGCGCCACCTCCTTTGGTAGCGCCACCTCCTCCTGCAACACCACCTCCATGACCACCTCCGACCATAGCCATTGGAACTTGGGAGCTAAAACAAGGTTTCTCAAAAACTTCTAGAGACTGAAGTGGTGACCTTTAAATTTCCTCAAAATGAGGCAACGGGAGATCTGGAAAATGATCATTAGGAGATGCAAAGTCTAAAAGTAGAGATAAAGGAAAACATGGATTGGTTTCTTCATAATTACAAGATGTATAGATTGGTGAACGAGCATGAGACGAACCAGAGTATAAAGTATACTCTTCAGGATTTTGGATAACTTAAACTTTTGCTTCAGGTGAGGATGGGGTAGAGAGAAAGGTAACGATAGCTGGTATGGAAGGGAATATTTTATTCATACTTTATGGCAAATCAAAAGGGTCATAATCAATATTTATTTCGGGTACAACTTTCTCCAGGTTCTCGTGCCTAAGTTCAGACTGGATAGTTGAGGCTTCTGTAGAGGTCGTTTGTCTAATATTCTTTTCAGGGGTTGATTCTTCACCTAGAACATTAGTATTGATTTGTGCAAATTTTGGTTGGTACTTCTTACCAGTCAACGCAGTAGTCGACTTGAGGTATCCTTTTGGTTTTAACAACCTTTCAGGGTCAGACACATGGGTGGTCTGCTAATCGTCTGAGTTTTTTCTGGTATTCCTTCGATAGAATGCAATTTTATCTGTGGTGTATTCGCCAAGTGAAAGATGAAAAATAGACTTAATATAGTATTCAATCTTTGTTCACTATAAAAGACATAATGTTGTCTTGTCATTTTCCCAGGGAAAAATAACTTTGTTTCTCTATCCCCGACAATGGCGCCAAAAATATGTTGGTCCTGAGATTAAACTTAAGGCTCAAAGGATAATGTCAAGTATCAGGAAAAAATTTTGAGAGTGTGTTTTAAAATGATTTTCCTACCTCAGTTATATGAGAAAAAATCCTTAATGAAACTAACATTGTAGTAGTACATAGGCTGTATTTCGTATCTGAGTCAAATCGAAATAATAAATGAAGTGAGGGAAAATAAAAAAAATGTGAAACAAAGAAGGGCATCAATTATAGAAGAGTCCCACCTTACTATCCACTTGTTGATCTGGATAAGGTCGATTTGTTTCAATTGCTGGATAGACGTTCAAATTTCTTCTATACTTGTCTTATAATTAAGCTGATTTTTCACTATATCAATCTTCCCCAGAGCCTCAGAGATACTATATCTTTCAACGTCTAGTAACACTTTGTCGAGTGAAGACAATCCTTTTTCACAAGATTTATTTACTTCCTTGGCTAATCTTTTGCTTTCAACCAGATTTGTCTCCCAAGTGTTCAAGATTATGTCGCCTCAGGTTTGTTCGGAAAGAGACAATCAAGGGACCTTTGCTACTTCATCCTTTGCTGCTATTAAAATGACCTTATGGAATGTAGATCGAGCTACAATGGCTTCTCTCTCTTTAATGTAAATGTTATTTAGAGAAAGGGTTGCCACCCGATAACAACATTGAATAACTTCCACTTTTGTAAAAGGGTTTTTCTGGGCTAATTCCAACTTTTCATGCACCTCCAATGCCTGAGCTTGGAAAGCTACCATATCCACTGTTGTAACTTCAACCAAATGTACCTTGGCCTAAAGTTGTTTGATCAATTCTTCTTCCTGAGTGGATAATTCTCTATTGGCTTGTGAATTTTCATCAAGGCTAGTTTTTAGTTGTTAAATTTCCTATTTGTCACGGGCTCTGATCTTTTTAAAATCCTTATTCATTTGATTTCTCACATCTCTTTCCATGGTTTCCATCTAGTCCTGCAACTATATTACTAAAATATTTCTCTGTTTTAGTTGCTCCACGAGATTTCCTACCGAACATTGATTTGTCGTCGAAAAAGCTCCCAATGAGCCTGCCATCTCCACAGTGAATTATGTCTCATCTAAGGCCTTTCCATCATACAACACTCTATGTCTTTTGACAGTTGCACCGTCCTTTTGATGTGTCTCTCTTTTAACTATGACCCTCCTCTTCTTGTTGAAAAAGAAGTTTTAGGGAAGAAATTCTTCTACGACAATCAGAGTAAGGTCTTCTCTGAATACGACTTCGACATTCGGATTTCCTTGGCTTGAATGTAAAGGTGTTAATTATTTGATAGGGCTACCTATCTCGGTGGACGACTGTTGCCTTGTTGTGTTAGTAGTCATTTTATTTGGTGTGGACAGTGATGTATCATGTCCCTTTTTTATCAAATCTTCGGATTGAGCTTTTTCTTGATCACCTGGTGGATTTGACAATGCAATATCCCCCTTCTGTGTTAAAACTTCAATTTTCTTTGGATTCCCTTTATCATCCTATTCGCTAGAACCTCTTGTTTCTAAACCCTGAGTCATAACTTCCTATGTAGATGGAGGTGTCTTGGTTTCTCCCTGTAAGACTTCAAGAAAACTATTTCTTTTGTGTCTCTGGAAATTGTAGAACTCGGCTAATTGATCTGGAGCCAAATTTTAGACTTTGTTCAACACTTCCTGGTATGATCTTACTCCCTAAAATATTTCATCTTGTGGGCAATCTTCATCTTCATATCTCTTTAGATTGTATAGATCCAGGTGGTTTGTCACGATCTTTTGGGGATCTTGCTTCTTTAACTCAATATCAACCAGCTTAATGTCTTCTAGGGTTGCGGCCTCCACTTTTGAGTGACCAAAATATAACAATGAGAACATACCAATTTGTAAAGGGAAGGTCAACCATACCTTTTTCTGTGCTGATTTTAATTATTTACTGATTCCCCCTGTCACAGTTTGATATTCTACCTCTCGATACACCAACCGATCTGGTAGAAACTTTGGTAAATCATGTGGGGGAACTAAACACCCATAAACCATGATGTAGGAGAAAATTTCCTCAATATACCAGTCTATTATTTTCCCCAGGTTGGTCATGATATTGTCTGAAATCATGGGGGGCGGGAAATCGTAGAGAGCGATATGCATCTGCACCACCACGTAGTTGCAAATTTTGTAAAAGAAATATTTTTCTTTATCCTCCAAAAGATCGGAGTGATAGAAATGTATGGGCTCAGTGCTGGACGGAGTCGAGCTCCATCTCATCAAAGGAAATGACATCATAAAACAAATGGCATCCATAATGTATGCTCACATGTAGAAAGGGGCAGGTTTCCCTTTGGATTTCAATGACTAATACTCTGTGATTTCCTTAGCCAAACTGTCTGATAATATCTTGGCCCAATTGAAAGAAAAAACTTTTGCAACTTCATGCATGATTGGTACCCATGGTAACAGGAAGTGAGCAGAGTTTTTTTTCCCGAAAATTCTACATAACATCATGGCCACATATGTCATATGAAGTTCTAATGATGCAATGGCATATATGCCATGGGTGTCTTCTCTAAATTTATCAGGGTGTGCCCACCAGTCTTTGATTAAGTCAGGGTAGTTCTTTCCATATTGTGTGCACTCTTTTTCATCGAACTCATTTAGGAAAGCGACATTATAATTATGTTTGAAAACTGGGGATAATTTGTACAACACCTGTATATGCTCCGATCGGAAAGACCCAAAAACAACTTTTTGTGAATTGTGGATGCTCCTATTTGAGACGTTAACATTCTCCAAGGCCCAACCTATCATGTCATTATACGGCATGATCCTTGGTTGCGTGACTATTTTATGCAACTCTGATTGAGCTATATATTTGAGCTTTGTTGCCTGAGTTTCGGTCACCTCATATCCTAATTCTTCCAGGTATTTAATCAACTCATGTTGTAGGATATCAAACACTTGCGTCCAAGTTTTCATGGTATATATAGCTCTCGACGAGGTGTCTGAGAGGACATATGCGTTCAGGTTCATGCTTTCACCAACCACTTTATCTATTTTCCACGGAGTCGTGATAGTAGTAAGATCAAAACTGTGCTAATTGTTACAGGGAAACACATAAATTTCTTAGCTTGATAAAACTTGTTGTTCTGCAAGAAATGAAAATTAGAATTCAAACTCCAATATCGTTATTCACATTAAGTGTATCGACTTTACGAATACCTTTACTGATGTTGTATCCACTTTCCTTAATGAAAAGATCTAGGCGGTGATCCACGATCTTATTTGAAATCATTGTCATATATTCGTTATTAATGCCATTAATGTTTGGTAGTTCATGATCGGGAGGTTGGATGAATAAAATTTGAATTTATCCGAGCTACAATTTAGCGAAAAGTTAATCATGAGATAATAATATTTAACCCATTAACTAATCGTATTTAACTTTTAAGTATTTTCGGGTTTTCAGACTTCGGGATATTTGGTAATAGCTCGAGATAGGATCCCCGAAACTCGAAATCACGAAGTGATTAATCATTGGATAATTATATTTAATTTTAATTAACCCTGCTTAGTGCTTAAGGCATTTCGGAAGTTCGGACTTTGCAAACTTTGAGTGTGATGAATGGAAAATATCCAAATTCCAAACACACGAAGTTATTATTTAACTTTTAATTGGGTTTTAGATTTTTAGATATTTATTGTTTTGTACATTGGCAAATTAATTTTATTAAAATTTCCTTGGGCCACTACCCATAATAACTTATCAAAGCTTAGGAAGGCATACATGTATGGTGACTAGGAATTTTTGAACACCTTTTGGGTATCAGGACTTCGAAGTTGCGACATGTTGAAACACCCGAAGTGCGGAACTCCGAAGTAGTCTCTAGTGGCTTGACCCTTTAATAGTCAAGCGGCTCCAAAACACTAAGGGAAAAAGGAATCGTTCGATCACCGGGTAAACTTAATCGATGGTGGACCTCGTGCGTGCTTTAAGGCTAAAAAATGAAATTGATTTATCATTTGGAAACTGACTCTAAGGTAGAGTAAAAAGGGTAGGGTAAAGCTTCAGGATTATAATTTTAAATGTGTTCCAACATAGGCTCCATCTGGGGATCGCGTCTCCCTGCGAGGCGTGGAAGAACAGTAGACCAAGTGCCTTTATTGGGTTAATGGAGTCATCATTGGGTTTCTAGGAAACACTTTTTTGAAAAATCATACAGAAGGATATTAGACTTCAGTTGTGTCTCAATTTTTTTTTCAAAAACTCAATCATTCACCAATCCTGAGTTTAGGCTACTAAAATATTCCCTTTTCCTGAAACTGATTTCGGATATGTTTAAGATAAGAAAAACAATCTTAACCGACCTATCAGACTCTGGTCAATCTTGTTCGCATCAAGGTAAAGTAAATTTAACAATTTAGTTTAGGGAGTCCCCTATTGGTATAGAATGTAAATCATGTCGAAAAGAGAAATAGCTACCAGAGCACATTATATACATGTATAACAACCTTGCAGATAGCATAGACATTTCTTCACTGCCAGCGAGCCTGTTCAATACCTCGGTGAAGTTATCTACATATCCCATTGAATTTCCTTTCACCACTTCAATTTGTGCTTTGTTGAGATGAGGGCAATCATTTAAATAAATTTCCTTTCATCATCTCTTTGGACAGAATGGGGGCAATCAAATTATGAATTTCCTTTCACCATCTGTCTCATATTTTAATATTTCTAAAGTGGGGGCAATCAATTTGTATACAACATATGAGGGATGATATCTGTTTAAAAATTAGCAATGATGGTATGTCAACCCACTTTGATTTACTCTGGACTAATCCTCTCCCAAACTTCAAAACACCTTCGCCTCTAGGGAAGTTCTTACGGGATAATTTTTGTTTTCCAAGGATTTTCCTTGAGATAAAATAATCAGCTCAAATCTGATAGAAGGGATAAAGTAGTCAAGATTAGCCTAGACATACTTTCTTTCAGTTAAAATTGGAGGAATCATAAAGATTTTTTCCCACTCTTGTTTTGAAGATCTATTTTTTTAATCTTGGTGAGTCAAGGCGAAACATTTATTTCTGTGAAGATTTAAGATCAAGATTTTCAAATCAGGATAGAATAAAGGCTTTCAGATATGCTAGATGGGAACAGAATGAGTAGTCAGAGTTTTTGAAAGGGATCTTATTTCCACGTAAGCCTACTTATTGATTATCAATTTTTCTTATTTTTATTTTCTTTCTCTTTGTATTCTTTGATTCGGAAATCTTAGAGACTTATTTATTTCTAATCCTTGATCAGGTGACCATTTTCACATGAGTACAACCTTATTAAGACTTTATAAGATATCATTTTTAGCATTTTGGTCCAAAGAATAAATATAGAGGTTCATACCTGAATTTCATTTGTATTTTCAACAAAGACAATTGTTAATGCATCATCTGTTTAGAGAGAAAAAAAATATTTTGAAATTGAGTGTTGTGTTCCAATATCTCCTTATTGGCCATCTGACAATAGAATTCTGCAAAGAGGAAATCATAATAGGGTTCTGTAACATAGAAATGATATGCAGTACAAACATCTTATTTTTTCTTTTCGGAATACTAAATAAAACTAGGTTTATTTAAAAAGTACAATTTAGATAATCTACGGAAAGGGACAAAAATGTGGTAGCAAACAAAAACCAAACCGGTATATACCATGGTATAGTGCAACATGTTTATTGCATGAAATTTTTTAGATAGCGCCCATTGATAGGGGCGTCAAAAAATTTCCCGTCTAAATTCTCCAGTAGGAAAGAATTCTTCCCCTCTGTAAATGAAATCCTGAATGGGTCCAAACTAGAGATGATCAAACTTGTCATGTTTACCCACATCTTCTTTCCTGGCATCCCATTTCAAAACTAAATCACCAGGCAAAAATTCCATGTCCTTTTCCTTTTTTTCGAAAAGGGATTTCATATTATCTTGATATTTTTGAAGTCTGTCATCGACTTCGGCTCGGTTCTTATGGACCTCGATTATTTGATTTATCCTCCTCGTCACATCATTCAGATCTTCATTTGCGTCTTGCCACAATTTCATTACTAGAAGAGATAGATTAATAGGGAGAACAACATTAGTGCCATAAACCATTTGGAAAGGAGACATGCCTATTGATTTCTTTGTATAGATTTGGTTTGCCCATAAGGTGTACTTTAGGTGGACATTCCAAGCCTTCTTATTTTCCATTAATACTTTCTTGACTATATTCATCAAGATTTTGTTGGATGATTCATCCAACCCATTTCCCTGAGGATAATAAGTTGTAGAATTCCCCAACACAATGTTGTACTTCTGACAAAAATTTATCATTTCCATAGATTTGAACGCCTCAACATTATTTGTAACTATTTTCTGGGGACAAGCAAATCTTGATAGGATATTTTCCTCCAAAAAGTTTATAACTACTGAGTCTGTGGCATTTTTGAGCTGGAATGGCTTCCACCCATTTTGTGAAATAATCGGTAGCAGTCAAAATCCACTTGAGTTGGGCACTTGATTGCAGGTGGATTTCTTTGATGAAGTCCAAGCCCCATTGTTAAAAATGAGCTTCTGTTTTAATTGGGACCAAAGGTAGTGCAGGGAGATTTTGCTTGCCAGAGAAAAGTTGGCAAGGGTTGCAAGCTCTGACTTTAGCATTCACATCAGTGAATAATTTCGGCCAATAATATCCAACTCTCAGAATCTTGTAAGTTGTGGCCCTCCACGTGTGATGTCCTCCACACACTCCCTTGTGAAATTCATTTGTGACATCCTTTGTTTCAGGTTCGGTTAGGCAACGTAGAAAGAAACCTAAGGGGTCTTTCCAGTACAATTGTCCCTCAATAATATAGTACTTAAATGCATGTATTTTTAATGTTCGAGCCTTTGATGGACTCATATCACTCAGTCACTTAAGAGTGAGGAGATATGAAATGATATCGCGGTACCAGTCGGAAGAAGAATATTTTTCTTCGATATGAACTTGAGGTTTTGGTCATAAATCTCTCCCATGTCTGAAATAGACTCATGCGATTCCAGGTGGTTTATCCCAAGTGATCTGAAATTTGACTCTGCTAATAATTTTTCCAGGCCTTGACCTTTAACCAGCTTGGTCAGTTTAACCTCTAGATCGAACTCTTGAATTTTGGCTAACCACCGACCTCTCCTACTGTCACTGTCTGGTTGTACCAATATGTCTTTGACATAGCTTTTTGGCACATAGGTGAGTATTCTGGACTGTAGTACATATGTTCTGAAATATTTGAGAGCTTTCACCATCGTGTAGGCTTTCTTTTCCAGTATATCATATCTGGTTTTGGCGTCTGTGAGACTTTTTCTAAAAAACGCTATCGGTTGTTCGAAACCTTCTTCGTTCTTTTGCATGAGTACAACTGCAATAGTATGCTCAGATGCGAAAGAGAATATTTGAAATTCTTTAGTATAGTCAGGACTATCCAACACTGGAGCTTCGCTTGTATATTTTTTAACTCATTCGAATGACACTTTAGCCTCGGTGGTCCATTTGATTTCACTATCTTTCTTCAGCATATTTGTGATGGATTTGACAACTTCAACAAAGTTAGGGATACATCTTCTTAAAAAAATTATTTTCCCTAAAAATGATTGGATTTATTTTTTATTTCTAGGAATGTTTATTGTATCAATAGCCTCGATTCGCTTGGGATCGACTTTAATTCCTTCTTTTGAAACTATATGACCCAGAAGTTTGCCTTCTTGCATTGCAAAATGACAGTTTTTTGGGTTAAGAGACAAACCAAATTTTCTGCATTTTTCAAAGGTTTGTTTGAGTTTGACCAGATGTTCTGCATCATAATTCGAGAAGACTGTTAGATCATCCAAGTAAATAAAAACAAACTTATCCCTCTTATTGATGAAATCTGTGTCCATTTCTCTTTGAAAGGTGGCCCCTGTGTTCATCAAACCAAATGGCATTTTTTCATACATGAAAGTTGTAATTTAACATATATAAAAAGTATGCAGAATAGAAATAAAATTCTAGAAATGGCAGAATAACAACAATATAACCAGAACAATCACCACAATAACACTGAAACGATATAAGAATAACAATAGAAATAACACTTTGATTCTGAAAGCAATGTTCATGGGCCTCTTTGAGGGGGAAACCTCCAGTTGAGCAGAGCTCTATTACAATAATATCCAAACTAGGGTTGTCATACCATCGACTCCTATTTATACTAAATATGTCTATCAAAAGAAGCATCTAGAGGAAGATCCTTCTAGAAGCAGAAGATTATATTAGGTCTTCTTGCATTCGACTTATTCTATTTTATTGCAAGGCCTTATTACTATTGACCTTTATTACATCCGAATATATTGTTCTACCTATGTGTGGGTTAGGACCCTAACAAAAGTTCCCCACATAGTAGTGAATATAGTTTTTTCTTTATCGTCTTCATGGACACCAATTTGGTTATAACCTGAAAAACCGTCAGTCATTGACATTCTATTAGCTCCTACTACTTTTTCCAGGACATGGTCCATTTTTGGCAGCGGGTAATTGTACTTCAGGGATGACCGATTTAAATTACTAAAAACTATGCAGAGTCTAATTTCTCCACTTTTCTTCCTGACAGGTATCGGGTTTTCTACCCATTCAGAATATCTAAGTGGAACAATAATCTTTGCATCAAGGAGCTTCTTGAACTCTCTTTCTATTACAGGTAAGAGGATAGGATTGATCTGTCTCAACTTTTTTCTAAAAGGTTTGACACCATGTTTCAATGGAATTTTATGTTCTATCACAGAGGTATCATAAGTCTTTAAATCACCATATGACCAAGAAAAGACATCTTTATATTTTTTAATCAATTCAACATATTTAATCTTTACCTGAGCTGGAAGGTATTTAGATAGCTTTACTATCTTAGGTTCTTCTTTAGTCCCTATGTCGCAGTCTTCAACTTCCTCAGGCTGAGGTCGTAGGGTAGACTTCAAGGGTATGTCGTCTTTATCAAACAATCTTTCTAATGGTATCAGACCTCTGGGTATCTGATTATTCTTGAGGACTAACATCCGATGATTTTTAATCTTATCTTGGAACTTTTCAGGATCTTCATCTTATTGCATGATCCAGATATGATCGTTCTGATTTTCTTGGTCTATATGAGTCTCGGAGAATTCATCAACCATTAGAAATTGCTTAATATGCTCATCGTCTTCAAAGACTTGCCAGTGTTGCACATTATTTTGGATTGATGGTTTGTGTCTCATTTCTATGTGATACTTTAGCTTTAGGATAGTAGGAGGCACAAACGTCGCATCTTCTTTGGCCAAGGAATCTTCCTGCTGATTTTCCATCCTCGGGATGTGATGAATGTTGAAAGACAAGAAAAAATTATTGATTAGATCCTAGGAACAATTCTTGTATGACCTTAGTCTCAGATTTTTAGCCTGATATTGTTGCTTTATTTGTTTTACGATAAGTTCTACATCACCATAAACTATTAGATCTTCAATTTTTAATTTCCTATCAGCCTCCAACCCTAAAACCAGAGCCTCGTATTCATAGACATTATTTGTATAATCGATTTCACACTGTATTCTGTAAGAAAAGGGAATGACATATTCCTCTCCAGGTACAACAAATAACACCCCTACTCCTACCCCTTCACTGGACGAAGCACCATCGAAAAACATTTTCCAAACTCCTTTTCGAGTATTTACGTTTTTCTGGGTTTTTTCTAATTTTTTATTTTCTTCTCCTATAAAATCATCAAAATCATTGTCTTTGGATAAAATATAGTTTCCTAGATCCTAATCAGCGACATAGACTGGATAATTATTTGGGTTTTGAGGATCACTTATAGTGTACGCCATTTTAGTCTCTTTGTACAATCGAGTGAATTGTCCACCAAAAATTGGGATAGTCGCATATGTCATGTCTAGTTGAAGTGATCCTCTGAGTTTTGCAACCCATGACCTAGATAAAAGCATGCCATACTTGGTAGGTACGTGAGAAACAACTACATCCATAAGGATGCTCTTTACTATAACTTGTGCAAGATTTACTACTAGATCCTTGATCATGCCTAGACATTTAACCTTTCTAGAATCAAAAGAATATAAATCTCGGTAAGGTCTATTGATTTCAAGGCCCAAAATTTACATGATAACTTTAGGAATTAAGTTGTGGGATGCCCTAGAATCTAACATACAATTATGAAGTAAATGATCATGCACAATTAATGTAATATATAAAGGAGCTGCAAGATCCTTGGCATTTTCAATATGTGGACCAAACATAATTGTAGGATTTTCATCCTGTAAATTTATTACATCTGCATGGAATTCTGCATCTGAGAAGTTAATCATTTTAGCGATCTGTTTTTTATAAACCGGATTCTTAGCGAGCTCAACAAGGGGCATAGGGATTTTAATTTTTTTTTTTTTTTTTTTCTAAACTAAAACCTCCAACCATTTTTTCGCATTCCCTAGTCGAAGTTTGTGTTTCTATATTTTCTTAGTTTGTGTTGCTTTGGTTTCAACTCTTTAAGACTGGGCAACTTGTTTTTCAACTGTTTGTTTAGTTTGGGCAGCCTATTTTTCAATTGTTTGTTTAGTTTGGGCAGCCTCACTCGCTTTGTTTCTTAATAGGATCTTTTTTGGTGGAGCACCTGTAGTACTTGTTTCTTTGGGCCTTAGATTATAATTCTATTGAAATTCATCCATTACGGATTCGGTGATTCCTTGATATGCGGTCTCTCCCAGGCTGTTTATACTTTCCTCATTGCTAGACACGGGTTCTTGTTCTAGAGATTTTTCATAGTCCTGTCTAGTTAGTTGAGGTTCCTAGTCTTCATCCCCAAATTTATTTGCATCCTCTTCTAACCCTTCGTAATCATGTATATCATCTCCTACCAAATTTTCTGACTTAAACGAAGCCAAAAAAAATTGGTCTTCATTTTTTATTTGTTTCTGCTAGGTCTGAGAATTAGGATTTCTCCTGAAATATTTTCTAGCAAATGGGTCAGGTTTGACTTGGTATAGTTCCATTCTAGAGATTTTATTGGATAAATCTTTAATTATTTTAGCCATATCGTCCATTTTTTCTTCCGTGGATTTTCTGGATCCTGAGGATCCTACTTGTTCTCTGAAGCATCTTGGTTCCTTGGTTCCCATCTCAACCTTGGATTTTAGTTTACCCGATGCCATCGTGTTCGACTCTATTTATATAGGGTCATCTTGCATTCCCATGAGGGTAGAAGATCTTCTTTCCCTTAAAAGTAGGGAAAAGTCAGGCTCAAAATCCCCTTTGAATTTCACTTTAGTTGCGGGTTGAGAGGGTTTAACTTCTTTTGGGATCTTATGATATAGTTTCTTAAACCTCTGGGTGAACTCTAGGACTGTCTATGAATTATTTTTCCTCGGAGCCCCAAATTATGTCAAATAGTACAAGTGGTCATTTGTTTCCCCCCACTGTATCAAAAAAGCATTTTCTAACTCATCGTAATACCTTAGGGATCCTAATAGGAGTCCTCTAAACAATATTCTTACTTGTCCCTCAAAATTTTGTACTAGGATCCTTGAGTATACTTCTTCGTGTTCAATACTGAGGATATCAACGGATTGATTGAAAAAAGTAACTCTTCATGTAATTTTCGAGTAATTCATGAAGGACGAGAGGAATTACTAAAGGGGCATATATGGAAACTACTTTAGCAAAAATCCTAGGGGGTGGAGGTGGTCCTTGACCACCCCCGCCTCCAGCACCACCTCCTCTGGTAGCGCCACCTCCTTTGGCAGCACGACCTCCTCTGCCAACACCACCTCCATGACCACCTCTGGCCGCAACCATTGGAATTCAGGGGGGTGAAATTTAGGAGTTAAAAAGTGAGTTCTCAAAAACTTCTAGAGACTGAAGTGGTGACCTTTCAACTTCCTCAGAATGAGGCAACAAGAGATCTAGAAAATGATCATTAGTAGATGCAAAGTATAAAAGAGGAGGGAAAGGAAAACGTGGACCGGTTTCTTTAGACTTACAAGATGTATAGATTGGTGAATGAACCAGAGATGAACCAACGTATAAAGTATACTCTTCAGGATTTCGGATAACCGAAACCTTTTCTTCGGGTGAGGATGGGGTAGACACAAAGGTAACGATAGATGGTATGGAAGGGGATCTTTTGTTTGGACTGTCTGGTGAATCATAAGGGTCGGCCTCATTCTTTATATGAGGTACAACTTTCTCCAAGTTCTCACACCTAAGTTCAAACTGGCTAGTTGAGGCTTTCGCAGAGGTCATTTGTCTAATATTCTTTTCAGGATTTGATTCTTCACCTGGAACCTTAGTATTGATTTGTGCGAATTTTGGTTGGTTCTTCTTACCTGTCAACGCAATAGTCGACTTGAGGTATCCTTTTGGTTTTAACAACCTTTCAGGGTCAGACATAGGGGTGGTCTGCTGATCGTCTGGATTTTTTCTGGTATTCCATTGAAAGAATGCCAATTTAACTATGGTGGAGTATCCAAGTGAAATATGAAAAATAGCCTTAATACAATATTCAATCTTTGCTCACTATTAAAGACAAAATGTTGTCTTGTCATTTTCCTAGGGAAAAATAACTTCATTTCTCTGTCCTCGACAGCGGCGCCAAAAATATGTTGGTCCTGAGATTAAACTTAAGGCTCAAAGGATAATGTCAGGCATCGAGAAAGTTGTTTGAGAGTGTGTTTTAAAATTCTTTTCCTACCTCAATTATATGAGAAAAATTCCTTAATGAAACTAACCCTGTAGCAACATAGAGGTCGTATTTTGTATCTGAGTCAAATCAAAATAATAAATGAAGTGAGGGAAAATAACAAAACTATGAAACAAAGTAGGGCATCAATTACAGAAGAGTCCCACCTTATTGCAGTATAAGAAAACAGATTAGTATAACCTTGAATAAAACATAAAAATATAGAAATACACACAGCAAGAAAGTCTTGTATTACTCACAGTAAATACTGAGGAAAGGCTACTTACTCAATAAATTACTGATACAATACGATTTCAGTAGTTGTAGTACTAAATTGGAATCAACATTTATTCAGGAATAAATAAGGAAAATGAACAATGGAAGACAAAGGAACACATAACCCAGATTTGAAAAAAACTTGGAATCTCTGTTTGCACTTGTATTAATACTCTATAAGGAGAGTCTTCTATGTTAGAATCGGAAAGAAGTAGCCTGAAATAAGTCTTTGATTTATGTATTTATACAAAATTTCTCAACTTGAAACGGTTGGAATTCTCATAGAAAGTATTAAATATTACAACATGCAAAACTAAAAGATTACATCTACACCTCCTTTGTATCTTCATCTGCAGGCAGAGACGTTTCTTCTCCATATATTCCAACTTAGAAACATTTGGCACCTGATTATGGCCTATGTGAATATTATGCTCAGATTGTCTCATTTATTTCCAGATGTGTTGGATTTCCTGTGTTTGACACACTGGATACATCTGCTTACTAACTGCACTACTAACCTGGAAGGTTTTGTTGTTTCATTTGCCTCAAAAATATACATCTTCTTTTCTATATGACACAACCTATCTTGTATTTTCCTTGTTTCCAAAGATGCAACTTGTAGCTGTAAACTGGGATTTACTATCCACTTGTTGATCTGGACAAAGTCGATTTGTTTCAATTGTTGGATAGTCGTATGAGCTTCTTCTATACTTGTCTTAGAATTAAGTTGATTTTTCACTATATCAATCTTCCCCAGAGCCTCAGAGATACTATCTCTTTCAACGTCCAATAACCCTTTTTCGAGTGAAGACAATCCTTTTTCACAAGCTTTATTTACTTCCCTGGCTAATCTTTTGCTTTAAGCCAGATTTGTCTCCCAAGTCTTCAGGATTATGTCACCTCGAGTTTGCTCAGAAAGAGACAATCAAGGGACCTTTGCTACTTCATCCTTTGCAGCTATTAAAATGGCCTCCTGGAATGTAGCACGAGCTACAATGGCTTCTCTCTATTTAATGTAAATGTTATTTAGAGAAAGGTCTGACACCCTATAATAACTTTGAATAGCTTCCACTTTTGTAAAAAGGTTTTGTTGGACTAATTCTAGCTTTTCGTGCACCTCCAATGCCTGATCTTGGAAATATGCCATCTCCACAATAGTAACTTCAGCCAAATGTACCTTGGCCTAAAGTTGTTTGATAAATTATTCTTACTGAGTAGCTAATTCTCTATTGGCTTATGAATTTTCATCAAGGCTAGTTTTGAGTTGTTGAATTTCATGTTTGTCATAGGCTCTGATCTTTTCAAAATCCTTATTCATCTAATTTCTTACATCTCTTTCCATGGTTTCCATTTAGTCTTGCAACTATCTTACTAACAGATTCTTTGTTTCAGTTGCTCCGTGAGATTTCCTACCGAACATTGATTTGTTGTGGAAAAATCTCCCAATGAACCTGCCATCTCCATAATGAATTTTGTCTCATCTAAGGCCTATCCATCATACAACACTCTATGTCTATTGACAGTTGCACCATCCTTTTGATGCATCTCTCTTTTCACTATATCCCTCCTCTTCTTTTTGAAAAATAAGTTTGAGGGAGGAATTTCTTCTACGACAATCAGAGTAAGGTCTTCTATGCATACAACTTCGACATTCGAATTTCCTTGGCTTGACTGTAAGGCATTAATGATTTGATAGGGCTACCTATCTCGGTGGATGACTGTTTCCCTACTGTGTTAGTATCCGGTTTATTTTGTGTGGGAAGTGATGTATCCTGACCCTTTTTTATCAAAGCTTCAGATTGAGCTTTTGCTTGATCGCCTGGTGGATTTGACAATGTAGTATCCCCCATCTAAGTTAAAACTTTAGTTTTCTTTGGATTCCCTTGAGCATATTGTTCGCTAGAACCTCCTGTTTCTAAACCCTGAGTCGTAACTTTCTATGTATATGGATGTGTCTAGGTTTCTCCCTGTAATACTTTAGGAAAATTGTTTCTTTTGTGTCTCTGGAAATTGTAGAAATTAGCTAATTTCTCTAGAGCTAGAGTTCAAACTCTGTTCAACACTTCCTGGTATGACCTTACTCCCCGAAATATTTCATCCTGTGGGGAATATTCATGCTCATATATCTTTATATTGTATAGATCCAGGTGGTTTGTCACGATCTTCTGGGGATCATGCTTCTTGAACTCAATATCAACCAGCTTAATGTCTTCTAGGGCTGCAACCTCCACTTTCGAGTGGTCGCAATCTAACAATGAGAACATACCAATTTGTAAAGGGAAGGTCGACCATACATTTTTTTTCACTGCTTTTAATTATTTACTGATTCTCCTTGTCATAGTTTGATATGCTACCTCTCGGCACACCAGTTGATCTGGTAGAAAATTTGGTAAATCATGTGGGGGAACTAAACACCCATAAACCCCAATGTAGGAGAAATGTTCCTCAATATACCAGTCAACTATTTTACCCAGGTCGGTCATGATCTTTTCTGAAATCCTAGGGGTCAGGAAACCGTAGAGAGAAATATGCATCAACACCACCACATAGTTGTATATTTCATAAAAGAAATATTTTTCTTTATCCTCCCATAGCTTGGAGTGATAGAAATGTATAGGCATAATGACCATACTCATGACAAGAAAAACACTTGACCTTGCTAAGGTCCTTATTCCTCCTTTGATTTGGAGATGCTTCTCTCTCTGGAGAACCACCTATGTTTCCCTTCCTAGTATGAGCAACCAAGGCATGGTTCCTATTACTGCTATTTTTTTGCTTTCCAAACTTGGACTCTAACCGAGCCTCCTTCTAGGTGCAATCTATCCATAGTCTGTTAAAGTCTGGAAACTTCTCTCGAGTACAAATCCCCTACATAAATGGTTCCCATGTCTCAGTAATACCACTCAATGCCACATTCACCAACTCGATGTAATCCATTTGTTAGCCTATGGCTTACCTTACCAATCACTAAGTCTAATTGTCACCTATATTTGTATTATTCATTTAGGATATTAATAATATATCCTCAAGTGATGACTAATGAGTTAGTTAATATTTCTTAGCCTAATCATCATGCATGATTTTAGGATCTAGAGCAAATCTCTCTATGAGGTGGCATCACCCATTGTATTATAAATAAGTACTATTGGTGTGAATACAATTAAAAGTGTTGGCTAGTGAGCCTTTTTTTTTGTCACATTGTTATTCTTGTGTATATTTTATCATGCTATCAGAGCTCTTATGGTCTTAAGGACCTGATGTCTCCATGGGAGACAAGTTGATATGATGGTGCTAAGATGCGCATGAAGAAAATGAAGCCTAGATTCCTACACCAAAAAATTGCAGATCTATAATCTTTGGGATGTGCAATGGAAATAAAGAGAAGGTGCGTTGGATCATTTGTTGGCACTCGACCATATTATTGACCCATTTTTCATCTCTGATTGGTTCCAATGAACATAATAAGTGTGTATGACAGGATAAATCCTCATGCACCAGATAGCCATTGCCATTTCCCTAGGAGATAAGTCAAAGTGCATGCATGCAAGAAAATAGAACTTGTCTCCCAACTACAATTAGAATCATAAGTCTAGCCATGGGATCATAAAAGCATGGATAATATCATTTTTTACTACATTCATTGTACTCCGATCTATACATTCTATTGGCATCTCCTTCAGTTGAAAAATGTGCAAGTGTGAATCAAGCACAACCAAGAGGTATCACAATAATTGTGCTTTATTTCTAGTGTAGATCGAGATTTAGCTGTGTAAATGTATTGTAGATAATAATGTTGATTGCTCAATTTTCAACTCTTTAAGCAACAAAAATACAAATATATGTAAATGTGTTGAACCTGCATAGAATAGATCTAGCTATAAAATACCACACACATTTGCAGAGAGAAATTGAGAAAGAAGAAGCAAGAGAAAAACAATGAAAGAATTATCATTAACCATATTCCACTCTCAAAGAGTGAATAATTTACAATAGATATAGGATA
>ML799267.1:126259-161878 GCA_009831015.1 Picea engelmannii
GCTCTGATACCATGTAAATGTGTTGAACCTACACAGAATAGATCTAGTTCGAAAATACCACACACATTTTTAGAGAGAAATTGAGAAAGAAGAAGCAAGAGAGAAAGAATGGAAGAATTCTCATTAACCATATTCCACTCTCAAAGAGTGAATAATTTACAATAGATATAGGGTACGTGAGTAACTAAGGATCCATAGTGGTGGTCTAGAGTGATATGGACACACACCAGTAGTTACGGGAGTAAACTACCACCTAGTCTAGTCTCTCAGGCAGTTACGAGAGTGAACTGCCACCTAGTCTGAGTTAACTAGTCTATCAATATTCAGTTAACTGACTGAAATAGAGAAACATGAGGATGATATCATGGAATCATGAGTAATGCGCCATTCTGGTGATGATCCCGAGGAAAATGCACATTATCATGGTGATGATCTCAATGTTTCACGGTGACAAAGCCAATGCAGTATCTAGACTCAACTCAACTAGTCAAACTGAAGTGTCAACTAAATAGAATATTCTCTAGGTGGAATATTCTCCCCTAAAATATAGGAGACTAGATAATGACTAATTATGAATAATAAACAAGGGAAAACCTTAGGAAAAATAAATCCTAAGTGTGTGTGAAGTACTCCAACAATATCATCATGCCCTCTAGCATTCCTTCATCAAGAATTCAACAATTTCAACAATCGTCCAACCAACAATTGCTTAGCGATTTCAAACCATCAATGAAGTCAATCTCTCAACAATTTCAGATGCCAATGTTGGTTCTACTTGTTTCCATGCCTTATAAGAATTAACTCATGTTGATTGATTGGATCATCAAATCTGGAGAAGGATACTTTGTTTGCAAGGCTGAAATGATACCCATTCAATTATGAAATTCATAGAGTTGTCCTATGAACAACAATTAATTAATTAAAATTAACATGTGATAGAGGGAGTTCCCATCATCAAAAGTTTTTAGAGAGACTTTTATTGATGTTCAAAGAAAGAAGGATCAAATCTGTGTGATTTCTTTTTGATATCCACCCATTGAAATATGTTGTTTTGTCAAACAGACTGCAATTTTAAAAGTTGCTGCTATTATATTCTCTTCTTGCAATGTTTCTCTTTTGGGTAACTATTTTGATGGGTAGAGTCACGAATTAATGGAGGGACAGTCATCACAAAGAATGTGAAATATGATAGAGGATGGTGCTACAAATTTATTAATACAACATTATCTATCTTATGTCCATGGATGTGTTCAAGAGTCAAGTGAGAGAGAACTTCATCAATCATGTAGGAGATACGATTGAACCTATGAAAAATAATTCTAAATGGTTGATCATGCTATGGACTGGAGTTGCAACCTAGCTAGTGTGTGATGTGAAGGAAGAGGCCTTGATAGTCCTGCTTTTGTTGTATATGTTTGTGATGGTGTGTATTGTTGATGATGCTTATGTTTAATGTCTAGTTTTTTGACATAAAAACAATTATAATCCAACATTTACTGCAACACATACATAATACAATGTATGCACACACAAATTCATGTCATTCAAGCATAATCAAGAACATATGATTGAGCATCTACAAGAAATCAAACCACATCAACAATGGATAGGTCAAGCTCAAAATCAAGGACTCAAAGCATCAACAATGAATTAATATTTGAAGATCAATTCAAATTTGGAAAAATCAATAATTGTAACTTACAAATAGTCTTTTTGTAAGCATGATGACTTTGTAATTGGGTGCATTTTCAGTTGAACCCAACACTATCTAATTTTTTAGTTAAAATTCCAATTGTTATGTCTATCAATCAATGATTGTAACATCACAAGTTGGCGTGAATTTTCAGTTGTATCCGACACCCACACCTTGTTGTAAGTGAGTGAAAGCAATAAAGTTCAAGAATACAAGCGAGCAAGTTTCAAGTAAGCCTTCTTTTGTCGAGTCAAATTGTAGTCAGGATCTACCTGCACAAGGAGACCTCATTTAGAGTTTTGAAATGGATTGAATTCTTTAATTATTAGAGTTTTTGAACACTCTAATAAATACCACTGAAGAAAACACATTGATATTGAAAAAAACAACCCTTCAATCATTGCTAATTGTTGGCCCTTGACCAATTTTTGGGAGATACTTGGTCAAGTTTGACCTATTTTTGGACTTCGACAGCCTTTAGAAGGAGGAGCGCAAGATGAAGTAGAGATTGTGGGATCTCAGCCCCTTTTTGGGTCCTTTTTTGGATTTGGGATTATGTAACGGGTATGGGATGTCGACCCATGGGTTTACCCATGTTTAGGACTATTTTGTAAAGTATAAATAGATATCTAGGAAATGTAAGGAGGGGAATCTAGGTGATATTAGGCTGATATGCTAAGTGCTAGATCTATGTGATCGAAGGATTATAAGTTCTCTTTGCATGTTGTGTGAGACTTGCAGAGCTAAGTGCAAGTCATTGTAAGAGGCTGTGAAAGGTTGTGTGCTTAGATTTACTCGGGGAAGGAGGATCTAGTGAGCTGCACAGATCTCCTATCCTATGCGAAGTAGGTTTTTAGGCTCTGTGCATGTAACCTATTGAAGAAGATAATAAAGAAGAAGAGTCGGTGGACATAGCCCCGGGGCGGGGGTGAACCATGCATATTATGTGTTGATCTACTTTGTGCAATGGGTTGATATGTTTATGTCTTTACTTTCTAAGTTCTTCGATATATATATGTAGATCTATTTATGCTTTGTGATAATGATGTATATGGATGTTAGATTTAACTTATATGAATGTTCTTAGTGCCTGAATCTGTTAGATCTAACCTACTTCTCTACGATAAGTTCTTAGATACTTTAGATATGGATGAATGATGTGATACTCTATTTTATTTGCGAAGTAGATAGTGGTTGAATATTGATGAACTGTTGATGCTAAGTTCTCTATTTAGTATTACAATCACATATCTGTGTCCTAGCTAAGGTTGCCGACACCTGAGTCCTGCAAGCACCCCTGCCTCTACCTCGGGTGAGACTTCATCTGCTTCACAGGTGTTGCCTAAAGGGCCAGTAGTTAGGGTTTTGTTGGTGTGTTTTTGTAGTGTTGAACCCTGGGTCTGCCCCTGTGACAACAAATGGTTATATTTTCGGGACCTGAAACTGTGATTATTGGGAACTGAGGAAAAAGAAGATTTGTGCGAAGACCCAACCGGAAATTGTGAAATCTTTGTGCATATATCTGTCACTCTAGTGCGCAATACTCTACTTAGTTTAAGAAGATTTGTGTTGAAGAAAAGAAGTTCGATCGGAAGAAAAGAGGTAATATCTGAAAGCTTTGTGCTTTGAGAAAGGTAAAAGTGAGAATTCTTGACTAAAAGAGGTAAGATCTACAAGCTCTATGCTCTGATAAAGGTAAGAATAGTGAAAAGTTATAGATCTGAAATATTTGTGCTCTGTAGAAGTAAGATAAGTGGAAATTTTTGTTTCTAAAGTATGGATCTAGGTATATTTGATAGATTCTATCCTAGCTTGAAAACTAGGGAACTAATAGATGAAATAAGGTTTGATTTGTGTAGATCTGATAAGAATAGTGAAAGATATGTTATACCTATGCATAGAAAGAATGTTTGGACTAACAAGTGGATGCAAGATCCTAGAAAGAAATGTTTGCAGGTTAGCTACCATGATTCTAACACGCAGTAAAGGAAAGGTTGGGGATCATTTAAAAGAAAAAGAGGATTAACCCTCTATTATAGTTGCAGAAGACCAGGACATCTTGTTAAGGAATTCCCTAGAAGAAGACCTAGTTATCTTTGTTGCAAAGCTACGGACCATGAAGTATTGGATTGACCTAGAATGATTGCTAAGATTGAAATAATGAACATGAGACAAGAAAACCCTAAGGCATATCCATAAATGGAAGAACCCCAGAAAGAATCATAGAAAGTATTGTTACAGATAAAAGAAACCATCAATGACCACCGACATGTCAGTTTATCAGAGATCTTCAAAGAAAAAGAATACCTTGAATAAATAATAGGAGACTTTGACATTGACTGTGTTCTAGATGAGGAAACACAGGTGAATATCATGATAGAAAGAACTTGGGGACTTTTAGGGAAACCTTCTATGACTCCTTCATTAGAAGGAATAGGTCTATTTAGAGGAAATCTGATAAACCTATGTGGAAACATCACCCAGATATATATTAATTCCAATGGAACTTCGACAGAGGAAAATTTTGAGATTATTGTTACTGGATAAATCGATAGGTGCAGACACTAACTGATCTCGCTAGATCCAAGATCCAGTACAACTTGATAGACAAATAGAGTCTTCAAGCTTCAATCCAAACAGAATTCTTCACACAATTCTCTCATCAATTCTTCATTCAATATTGCTTAACCTTTTCCATGAGAAACCTTTCAATATATAGAAGAAGGAGAGATGGTTAAATGGATGAGGATGATTCCACTAAATATGAGAAGTCAGTAGGATGCCAACCATGCGAATGCCAACTCATTTTCTAGAAGATACTCTTGTAGAACCTTCATAACTTCCTCTTCCTTTCAAGCTTCAAAACAGGTCTGCACCCTACCTATAGAGAAGACTACGAACACCTCGCAGTCTAGGTATAGGGCTTCCTGTGAGAATCGAGATTCTCGCACCATGCACCATATGCATCCTGCGAACTCACTATAAAAATATGTTTTGTAGAGGAAGACAACAGTCACCTTTCTCAGGAAAAAATTCCTTGTGGGATCCTGAACACATCAATATAGAGACATCACCAGAGTGACCAAAATAATGTGTAATAGAATTCCCCCCAAAGTATGAGGTTGGAACTTGTGACATCCGAAATGCTTTGTAAAATGCGTGTGTGTGTCAGAAACAAGGAGCACACCTAATCGGAAACCTGTAAACAACCAAGCATCTGTAGAATATAATACCAGTTATGAGG
The DNA here is from genome assembly GCA_009831015.1 of Picea engelmannii. Classification (NCBI taxonomy): domain Eukaryota; kingdom Viridiplantae; phylum Streptophyta; class Pinopsida; order Pinales; family Pinaceae; genus Picea; species Picea engelmannii. The sequence goes on from ML799267.1 coordinate 131,197, forward strand.
TAGGAATTCCCATGCTCAGGTCACAAATGAATGAAATCCTAAACGTAGGCCATGGCCACCAATCATACACCGTGGACCCATGTCGTCAAAATTCTACATAGCCACCAGGAATACACTATGGATCTATGTTAGAAGACTCAAACTAAGACATAGCCACACGACATACAAAGTGGATCTATGTGTCGATATAAATCATACATACTCCATCGCAGCCTGGATCAAAAAGATGAGACCCAGGGTCTTCAATCCCGTCACCTGAAAGTACGAATCTAGCCATGTGATTACATGTGCTGAAGTTGAACATGGTAGAAACCACTCGATTACCAGTTATTGATGAAAATCATTAACAAATGCATGGGAAATCACAATTGATGTCAATGACTCCCAATGTACTAAAGTATAATCTGAACGAATGCGAATGATTGAGATGAATTTGAACACTCGGCGAAATCTCTCGATCAGGGATCAATGATGTGAAACCCATGTCAAAAGCTAAGAGACCTGCCATTAAGGCATGCAGGTTCCAAGGTACTAAATGATTTCTAGGTCTTATTCCTGGATAATGAGTTGGAGTCGACAGAAAAAGACTCGTTAGAGGAGGGCCTTGATGTATCCCCCATCAATGACATGAAATAAGTAACAGATTTTGAGGGTGAGTCAAAGTATGAATAGGAGTTGAAACGGACATAGGGAAGGCTGACATAATAAGAATGGACAACGGCAGATGGCTGACTCAATGGAATTATTGTTTGAACTTCTCTTGAACATATGAATGACATGACCAAGGACTTGGCAGCACTGACTCAAAGATGACCCAAGATATGACCTTGCAGCAAGTCATATGAGAGACAAATGGATTTCCCAACCCGGATTCAAATGATGAATAGGGGGTGTCATGTTCAAGAGAAACACTTACTAGCATTAATACAAATACGAAAACACATCCCTTTCCCAAAATTTCCCCCGCCATATATGGCGAGTACCTCTTTGTTTTTACACGAGCTTGAGGAGGATAACATATGCTTGTCAATGTAAGCTCATCCTTTGGATGAGTCCCTCAAAGTACATTTAACAAACCCTAAGAGGGAGTGGTTCGGTCCCATAAGGGCCTTTCGATGTTTGTTTAACGAGTCCAGAGATAGAAAACTCAGGTATTTTTCATGTTTTGAGAGTCTGAAAAACACTTAAAGAGAACTCTCCCAGTTCTTTTTCGTAAATGAGTTCTACGAGATCGAAAAAGTGATAAACTATCACCCGTCGAACGTTTTCTTCAAATACTTTAACGAGTGTGAAAAGAACAAGATGGCTCGACAATCTTTTCACTTTTATGGAGCGTGAAAAGAGATTAAAGGATACTCCATTGCACTCGCCATTTTCGTGTTACCATGATGAGTACGAAAAGACGAGAAAAAGTATACTTGGTTGTGTTCTCATGTATTTTCGAGCGTGATAACGAACGAAGACTAAGCTCGAGGTTTTTCCTACAAAAACCCTGAAAAAGAAGTCATACATGAGACAAAAAAAAATAAAAAATACTCGTACACTGTCGTTCGGACTTCTAAGTCACTATATCTGCGAAAAAACATACTCACAAGGCTATTGGGGTATTCGGTTTTTTAAGAAAAGAAAAGAAAAATAATATAAAAAATCAACAAGAAATAGTAAAAAGTGAATAAATATGGGTGAAAAATCATTTTTACCATTTCATTGTTACTTTGCCAAAAACTTGTCCAACATACATCATTTTCCCCCAAATTTCTTTGCTCGATTGCGGGAGGTACCAGTGATCATTCGACAAATGGTTTTAGCCAACGCGGTAACCTCCTGATTTTCCAACTTTTCCATGGTTTACTTTTTATTTTAATTGGCAATTTTAGAGTTTTGAGTCCATTTTAGGGTCGGTATATGCGCTCAAGCATTCTCCCAGGTGGGCCATTCAGGACCTGCAAGAATCTATGATTTTCGTAGGTGGGCTTCAGTGCACCTGCGAGAATCTCGCACTGTGCAAAAGGTTCACCCGCAAGGGCCGAAAAATAGATTTTTGTGTGTGGTTTTGCTCAATAAAAAGTTATGCAAGAGGTTAAAACAAGTTGTTGACTTCCTTCTCATGGCTCCATTGTAGGTGTTGACCATCACAATGTTGGAATGGAGGGAAAGAGAACATTGGGAGGATGATGCCATTGTCAGGAATGATCCGGGTACAGCCGCTTCCCTCCGAGAATGTGGGCTCTTAAAAAAATTTAGGATCCTGGGCATGAGATCCCAACTCAGATTGTTAGAGTACCTGGTCCACATGTGGGATGTGGATCAACAGTTATTTCACGTAGGAGTCCACAGTCTGACACTAGATATCGAGGATATCTATTTTCTGACAGGGTTGTCACAACATGGATACCATGCTACTTTGACTGGAGGTAGAGGCGGCAGACTTCCTATGAGCGAGTATGTTCGACGATATTGTGTTCCCGAGGCAAAGAGAAGCAAGGGAAAGGTTTCCATTTGGGGGGTCCAATATTTGACCCTATGGACTATCTTGTTTACCATTGCAGGCATGGTTGGGAGCACGGCTCCGCACATGGCTCTCCAAAACTATTTCCAATACACAATAGAATGCACAGAGCCTCGGATTTTTAACTAGTCGGATGCGGTTCTCTGCAACATGAAGAGGGAACTGAAAAAGTGCAGAAGGGGTGCTCTGAATATGTTCGGGTATGGGTAACTTTTGGTGTCATTCTTCCTCGAGAGAGTCCCACTATTGTGACTATAGGTGGATTGGAGTTTACTGGCCCCACAGGATCTGAGGATGATGAGGTGGTGTAACCTCATGGCTCGGCATGTAGCAGGGCCTATAATCAGATATAATGATTCATTTTTTTATTAGTTGAGGCCCTATATGTTGATTATCGATGACTACACATATGCCAGTTAGGATTTCTGAGGAGATCTGGATTTGGTCCTGCCTAAGGATGCTCAGTGGGGTGACTTAGGTAAGAAGTACATATTTTGTTCTTTTTAAATGTTTTTGCAAATTTTATTATATAAAATGTTTTTATATTTATCCAAGGACTAATCAAAAATTTCTTTTGATGACACAGATGTGGGGCCATATCGACCTCCAGGAACATCTCATATTCAGAGGTGAGGAGAAGTAGCTCAAGTGGCAAGATGGGATGTCGAGGACTACGAAGCGGTGGAACAGAACTTAGAGGGGTTGACTGCAGATGTCCTGGACATCACTATTGGGGAGATCTTGAGACGTTATCAGCACCATAGTATGGGCGTGTCTAAGTCTCTCAGTTGTAGGCTTCATAGGGTAGCCCGAGCAGTTGTATGTTATCGTGAGCATCATCCGTGATGCTATTTTGTAAAATCTTTGGGCTTTATATTTTGAGATTTTGATCTTTGGACATAAACTTTTTGTAAAAACTTTTGATCGTTATATACATATATACGACTTCTACTGACTTATTTTGTGTTGTATAATACATGTGATGTGTGATTGGTTCATAAATGTCCCAAATGTATGTCTAACACATAGTTAGCTAAGGTATTAGTCAATGTATTTAGACATCTAGGAATGCGATGATATTCGATATAATCAAAATAACATTCCAAGAGGTGAATTCGTAAATATATCTGTAATAAAGTAGGAATTCAAATAGCATAGACATTACTTAACTGTAGTACTACTAGCTGTGAATTGAGTCATATAACCAAATAGTGGATATCAAGAGAAATAGAATCAATCAACAATTCGATGATGGCGCTATATTCTACGATATTATTGGTCGCACGACTGAGGCACACACCTCGTAGACTGATAAGTTCGTTTGTAGGTGCGTAGATTTCCCATGCCGCGGAAGCAAGGTTTTGAGTACTACGACTAGCGCCATCGGCGAAGCCAATGTGGGGTAGCAAAGACTCCGACATCTAGAAACCAAGCACAATGCAAGATAATCGGTCGAGGGCAGAGACCAAATAATGAAAAAGCATACTAAAGTAACGCACACAAAGTATGATACAATAAAATACAAGCACTCATGCACAGGTGATCTTAAGAATAGTACTTCTTTAAGTACAACCCATTTCTGGGTTCACTCAAAGGGATACCATCATAGTCCACCAACTCGTAAGCTCCTTTCTCCAACACTCATCTAACGATATAAGTACCTTGCTACATAGCTTCAAATTTTTCGGCTCCTAGCATATCCCAATCTTGTTCGTAAAGGAGAACTAGATCACCTTCGGAGAAAATGTGTGGCTTGACATGTTTGTCGTATAGGGCTTTGACTCATTTCTTCTAGGATTCTATAACTAGGGTGGCATCGTGATGGGTTTCGTCTAATTGCATGAGATACAACAGACGATCTTCTTCAGCAGAAGTGTTTGGGAGAAGCTCGATGGCTAGTTTCAGGGAAGGTATCTCACATTCAATCGACAAGATGGATTCTAGACCATAAACTAACTGGAATGGTGTAAACCCAGTAGCAGACTTAACAAATGTCCAGTAATCCCACAATGTTGAAAACAACATCCTGTGCCAACTCATTTTGTGAATCCCTATCATTCGTTGAAGCATGGTAATGAGGAATTTGTTTATTGCTTCAACTTGGTAGTTGGCTTGTGGGTAATAGGGTGTTGAGTTTTCATGGAGAAGACCCAACTTTTCAGTGAGTTCAGAAATCATGAAGTTTCTAAAGTGACTACCGTGATCATTAACGATAGCTTGCGGAACACCAAACCGAGCAATGATGTGATTGAATATGAATAATGTTGCAGTCTTTTCGGTATTGTCGAATGTTGGCATCGCCTCGGCCCATTTCGTAAAATAATATATAGTTACAATAATGTATCCATGCCCCCAGGCTGAGTGAGGTTGACATGTCATGAAATTCATACCCCATTTCGCAAAAGGACCAATGGAGACCACAAGGTGTAGAGGAGCAGGGTGTGATCGTATTTTATTGTTGTAGGTTTGGAAAGCGTGGCATTTTTGGACAACTATTAAACAAACGTTGAATAAAGAAGGCCAAAAATACCCTGATCGTAAGATCTTCTGGGCAATAGCATACCCAGACATATGACCACCACATGCTCCAGAATGGAATTCATTCAGGGATTTCTCAGCTTCGTCAAATCTGAGGCAGCGTCGAAAAATGGAGTCAATCCCATGATGATAAAGAGTATCACCGAGGATAATATACTGACGGGCTTGGTAGCGTATTCGACGGTGGTCAGTGCTAGACAAATTGGGCTAGAAAGTCTAGTTCTGGATATATATGATGATACCTCCATACCAAAGGTCATCGGAACTGATCAGGAAAAGGGATTCATCGAGTAATGAATCCTCTACTACATTTTTTGTCTCAGACCAGGGAAGGTCGCATATCAACTCGAAAAACACCAAGGATTTATTGGACTTAGCACGTTCGAATTCTAAGTCAAACTCTTGGAGTATTACGATCAACTTGGAGTATCTTCCCCCTAGAAATTGGCGTGCAAGAATGTGTTGCATAGGGTTGCAGTTGGAAATCATAGTCTTGCGTAAAAGGATATAGTGCCGGAAATGTTGAACAACTTGGACGGCGGCCAAGGCCAATTTTTCAACATGTAAATACTTGGTTTCGGTAGTCGTGAGACTCCGAATCAAGTAATAAATGACATGTTCTTCATGAGAATCATCCTCTTGGACTAGAACCATAGAGATGGTATAGTCCGAGGCTGCGAGGTAAAGGAAATAATCCCAACTGTAATCAGGTGGGAAGAGTAGTGGGGTACAAGTTAAAGATAGTTTCAAACCTTTGAAATCTTTTTCGCAGTGGTATCCCATACGAAATCAGAACCTTTCTTGAGAAGTTGAGTAAATCCAAGATTTATCTCAGCATAGTTCGAGATGAAACGACGGAGAAAGTTTTCCTTCCCTTGCAAACTTTGTAGCTGGAGAAGTGAGGAAGGAGGAGGAAGATTGAGAATCACCTCGACCTTCAAAGGATATACCCTGATCCCTTGACGTGAAACAATACATCCCAAAAGTCGACCGGATTCTACACAAAAAACAAATTTGTGGGGATTCAATCGTATATGGTAAAACCAACATTGAAGGAAAATGGCGCGGAGGTGTGTTGGATGATCTACACTGCGCATGGAATGAGATAGTAAGTCATCGAGATATGGATGCACAATGTGATTTATATCATGAAATGCGTAAGACATAGCACGTTGAAAAGTTGCACCCGCATTCTTTAAACCGAATGGAAGTTTCCAGTAGGTGAAAGTGCCCCAAGGACAAATAAAAGCGGTCTTGTATTGGTCCGTGAGTACGATATTGATTTGATTATATCCAGAAAAACCATCCATTAGAGAGAAGAATTCACTTCTGGCACAATCGTTGACGATCTGGTCAATGAAGGGGGTAGGAAAGTTGTCTTTAGGACAAGCTTTATTAATGTCTCTATAATCAACACACACGTGGATTTTACCTTGTTTCTTGTTAATCGGAACAAGATTGGAAACCAAGTCAATTAGATCCATAGGGTAAATAAAGTTGGCTTTGAGAAGTTTCTCAACTTCAAGCTTGATAGTGGCTGCTTTATGTGGGTGGACCAGACGAAGTCATTGTCGGATGGTTTTAGCACTCGGGTATGTCTTGATTTCATGTACAACAATGTCGAGGTCAATACCTGACATTTCTTCATAGCTCCATGCAAATACGTCACAAAATTCTTGGAAAAGAGACTTGTAGGTGACAACTTCGTTATGGGAACATGAAGCTCCAATGTGCACATTTTTTACAATTCCAGGTTTTATGGATATGTCGAGGGGGATGATGGGTGAGATATTACTTAAGTTCCCTTCGTAAAACATATCGTGTGTGGACTAGGGAACGGTAGAAATGATGACAACGGTCGACGGGGTCGAGATCTATTAGTAACCCTCAATGGTGTGTTGTTCCAGGAAGAGGATGGAACGATGATTTCCATTGTCCCAAGGGGTATATTCCATGGACATAATAGACATAATCATCTCGTCCGTAGGAAAAATGACGCGGAATGGATCCAGAGATAAATCACCAAGAGAGGGGGTAGAAGGGGTTGTTGATTGAATGGCTTGATAAGCAGATTTGGTCGGACTCAAAGTCATTTGGTCACCATAACGAAGATGATCATCGAGGTTGGGTACTATCATGTTGATCGAATAGAGGTGGAGATCATGTTGATCGAGGTGACAAACGGATGTGGAACATCGGGTGGTGGAATGGGGAATGTACCCATCAAAGATGAATCTTTAAGAAGACCCACACCGACGTTCTCATATCCAGAGGGGGTGTTTTGCAATGAAAGGGACATTGTCGGTACATGTATCAAAGTTGAAGAAGGCCAATTGGTCCACCGTAATGACTTTTCCTTGATGTGGGAAACGTACGACACAGAAAAGAGTGGACACAACTGTGCGCATGGAATCGATCCAGCTACGACCAAGTAGAAGTTTGTAATCAAGAGGAACATCAAAGACCTCCACTTCAACGTTGACCGTTTTTCCTTCTAACGTAATTGACAAGGAAGGGAGGACACCATAGTGCTTAAAACCAGAACCATTGAAGGCTTTGAGCATGTTGTGGGATTCTGTTAAAGGAGGAGAGCCAATGGCTTTCCAACAGGTAATAGACATGACACACGTCGAGGCACCCTCGTCAATAACTGTTCTACAAATGTTCTTGTCGGAGACAATAACTTGTATTTGGAATGCGAGTTGAAGGGGTAACCATGGAATGTGATCTTCCAAGTCAAAAATTATTAAACTTGTATCCATAGGGTCGATTCCACCAATAGATTTCAACAGTGCCTTTCGTTGTATAGGACAACTCTGAAGGACTTTGAGGGATGACATTGCGTACGATGCTTGGGCCAGATCTTCCACAATACTGTAGTTTTGGGCAGCATGTGCATGAGGATTGAAAGCAGATTTTTGGACAACACCCTTTGGGGCAGGGAGAATAATTGTATCTAGGCTCGGTCATTCGAGATGAAGAGGACCGTTGGTAGGTGGAGTCATGGGAGATGGTTGGACCAACGAAGGAGGTATTTCATCAACCTTCACTTTGGAGGAAGAATAATCTTTGGCTCGAGTGGTAAGTGTGATGTAATTTTTATTTGAATCACCTCTAAACATTAAAACATAGGATGCAGTGGAGGGGGAAGGTTGGTCATGAATCACCAATTGGGACTGTTGTTGAGAAGGGAAGGGTTGTGACAACACGACTAGAGTAGGCAGTTTCGGGGTCCCTTGAAGGACCTTAGTAACCTCGGCTCATCTTGGACAATCCTTAATGTAGTAATCATCACCATAGATAAGAAAAGGGTATCGGGGTTTGCACTTATCCTTATCGTCAATAGGTTGTGTTTTTGTCTTCTCAAATTACAGATTATTTTTATCCTCTGTGTTCTTACCCTTCCCTTTTTTGGATTTATTTTTTCTGGCAAGGGTAGATTGAATAGAGTTCAGCTCAGAAGTCTTGTCGGTGGGAGGGGTAGGAGATGGAGGATTTTGAACATTAGATTCAACTGATATGCGGCTGTTGCTAGAGGCTTGGATGGAATGGGGTTGGGCATGAAAAGTGCCAATCACACTGTCAGTTGCATGAGAAGCAGCTGGAGTAGTTGAAGTAGTTGAAGTAGCAGAAGTAAAAGGACAAGGTGCGTCAGGGAGTAAGTCATAAAGAGTACACATTTGTGAGTAAACGAGGTCGAGGTATTGAGCATGACTGATCACCTATTCTTCTATGAAAACTCCACCCATGTCGATGTCATGAGTGATGTCATTCATGAATGATTTCGTGAACCACTCTGCCAGCAACTGATCGAGAAGTTCAAGTTTGATGAGACGTCGTCTCCGTCGCCACTCATGAATGTGAACAGAGATATGAGTGGCTTTGGTTTGTTTGAAAGAACTCAAAATTTTGGTTCTCGTTTCGTAACGGATCGGTAACTGGTAGTGGGTGAGGAAAGCCATAGCGAGGGTGTTGAAGTTAGTGAAGAAGCCTTGTGGTAATTCTATATACCACTTCATGGCAGAACCTGTGAGGGTTCGTTGAAAAAGGCGTAAACGAATAGAGTCATCCATCAAGGATTTGGATGAACACCAAAGGTGAAAAGTCATTACATGATTTTTCGGGTCCTCTCCTGGTTTACCATCGAATTTAGGGATGTCGGATGGTAGTTTGGCTGGTATGGTGGGCCATTGAGAAGAGTGACGGATCGAATCATTTAAAATTATCGACAGATCAGGGAGGTCCAGGGTTCTTAAGAAGGGTAACTATATATTCACATGTGGGTACTAGTGACTTTGGGAAGGGAGCTCTATAGGTATACCAGTGGGACCATAAGAAGTTTGCCTGTAATGCGAAGATCCGGGCAGATTCGGTTGTTGATGTGGAGCCAAGTAATTTATAGGGTTGTATTGGTTGGGTTTGTTCCCTTGAATAGGGGCATGGGGTTGAGCGTTCGAGCCCCAAATAGGATTGGATGTACCTAGATATGGTTTCCTTTTACTAGGGGGTATGAAGGAGCTAGCTTGAGGTTGTTGCCCCCCAGTTGAGTGAGGATTATTTTGAATAATATAGTTCTAATACTGGGCCAAGGATGGAGGTATGTTTTTTCCATAGGGTGGGGTAGGTGGGAGTTTCCCTCCAATCGGGGGTTGCATCCCAATTGGGATTTGTCCTGCAAAAGGGGATTGGGTCTGGCCTCCTTGGTGAAATTGGCCATAGATAGGAATTTGGTAATTAGGTGTGAAAGACGAGATGGTACCACTAGGTTCGGTGCCTTCGATAGAGGATGGAAGAGGTCCTATGAAAGGGGGTCAAGGAAGTGTCGGAATGAAACCAAGAACAAGATGGTGCCTAGAAGGAATGGAAATGTCAGGATTCCCGGATAGGATTTGTGTAGGAGCAGGAATAGAATCATTCAACACATAATATCTGGGGCGAAGTGTTGGGGTGAATCTAGGCTAAAGCGGTGTGCCAATGGGAGCTTGGCTAGCCATCGTAATCCTGGTATGAGGACACGTAGTATCTGGGACCATTCTGTAATGGACCGTTTGTAGGGGGATAGTCAAGATGTGGTCGGTTGGTGGAGCATCTGAACCAGGAAAATAATAGGCAGTAGTAAAAGGTATTGCATCTGGATCGAATGTTTCGAGCAGCTCAGGTGTGACAGTGATATCAATGCCTGCTCCTGAGCCAAAGAGATCTTGTCTAAAAATGCCAGTAGTCTTAAAAGGATCTTGACCCTCGAGTCCTGTGAAAGGTTTGGTTGGTAATACAGAAGACTCAACAACTATTTCTTCGGAAGAATTCACTCGAACAATACATCTCACAGAGTCGGGAGGAATTCAGAATTCCTCTTGAGAATTAGTGATTCAGAAATGTTCTAAAGAGCTAGTTCTTTCCACTTGTGGAGTGGAAATGTCTTGGACTTCACTCTATTGAGGAGAGCCCTTCGGTGATTTGGTAGGCAAGGGTTGAGAGCCTTCCATATCTTCTGGGGTTAGGCCTTTCATTATACGTGAACAGTGTGGAGGGTCAATTATGATCAAGTTAAAATCTTACAAAATAAATTCTATGGCCAACTTGGGTAAACAAACAAGATGCGCTAATAAAATCTAGGAAGCAAAACCAAGCAAACAAGACCTTCTAATTATGAAGTCACTAGTTGGTGTTGAAATCCAACGTCACGATGACGAGACAAGAAGTGGATGGGAGAGGATGGAAAATTTGCGTTGATGACCTACTTAATGGACTTACACCCTGGTGCAAGCTCGCACACATAATCGTGGGTATACCCTCCAAGGAGCCCAAGTGAGTTTGGCCAACGTCGATTCCAGGTACTGTGAAGACTTACCCCTTCACTTACCACAAACAATAATGATTCCTAGGGAAACAGTCAACAGTTCAATTCACATGCAAGGGCAGGGTATCTAGCCTGAAATCAACTTGAGAGGATTCCAGGGTGAGTAACTCTGTCAATCTCAATGCGACCTCAGGTTTGACCCTTGTGTGAGAAGGGCTTCCTAGGACAAAATGCTGCAAATGGAATTTGACACTCCTTATCACAAGATATTATTGTGTTTTTTTTTCTTTGGAGAGTGTGTCTCACTACCTATTCCAAAACTCTAGCCTAGCTAATGTTGGTGCAAAAGAACCCTAGAAAAAGTTACTAGTTGAATTTTAAAGTTGCACAGTATTATTAAAGGTTGTTGTTACGCAAAAGGAGATGAAAATGAAACCAATGTTGTGTAAGACTCTGACCCAACAATGCGTAAATAGGGATGAATGATACAAATTCTCGTTCGATGAATTCTATCTATAAGAGGGAAATAGGAGTTTTCTGGAACAATGCGAACTACGATGTACGATCTTTCTTGAAATGTGATATCAAACAATCATGAACAATGCAAATTCCCTATTCATTCTCTTTCAATATTCGAATGCCAATATTTTTCGAATAAATGGTTTCTTAAAAAAAGAAAAAAAAAAGTCTTTAATTTTTTGTTAGAAACCAAGAAACAAGGTTGGAACTAAGAAAAAGTAAGCAACCAATGAAAATGAAATACTCAACAGACACCCAAATCGATCTTTCAATGAAGATAAAAATAACAAACTGACAAGACAAGTCTCTTCAAATGCACATGGGTAACAATTTTCCAAGTAATAAGCAATCGAAAAGGACAATTAATCTCAACTTTTAATCCAATCAAAGGATCTCAACCAAACAAGCACTCGGATTTCAGAATCGAAGATTATACCCTTGTTAAGAAAATGTCAAGAGGTAAAAATTGAGAAAAAATGATCAAGAAGAGTTTTCAATTTCCGAAAACTAATCATTCGCAAGATTTGAAGTCAAGAAACAGTCAATCACTGGCCAGAGAAGTTCTTCCCAAACACACAAACAAATCTGGGCATCTGAAGACACAAAAAGACCTAATCCAAATTATAAGTGAGTTCACAGTCTGATAGTGGGGTACAGTGTGAGAATTAGGGATTCTCACAGCATAGACATGGGCAGGGTGTGAGAAGGTCACACTGAATTGAACACTAGGGTGCAAACTTCAGTGATTCGCGCAGGCCATAGAAAGGTACAGTGCGAGAAGGTTTGTAATCAAGTAAATTTTGGAAAAAGAACATAACTTTTGAGTGAACTTCTAGATCCAGAGAGTTTGTAAGGATCTTCTAAAGACTCATAAATTGATTCGGAATGAAAAAGGGTAGGTCAAGAGAAAATGGCCAAGAAAAAACCACCAAAATAGGTTGTATCCTCAGTGGAGTCACCGATTTTGTTATTGGATAAATCGGTAGGTGCGGACACTAACTGATCTCCCTAGATCCACCTGGATCTAGAACAAAATAGGACAGGACATGACTCTTTCTCTAGGTTGCAATCATTGAATCTATTATCGAGAAGGAATGAGTGGCGTACCTTTATATCGCTTCCTTAGGTCTCTGTTGTTCCTACTTCGCTCTGGTGCTCTTGTGAAAGCGAGTCCAAGACAACACAAATCAACCAAAGTGAAGATAACAAAGTATATTCAATCTCAACCTATGCATATGATCAAGGAGTTATGCAATAAAATAAGAGTGATTTTATGGGAAAGGGACATGTCACGGTATTATATTAAATGAAAGTAGAAGATACAACCAAATCGCCTTGATGATGCAAGCTTTCTTTCAGTGACCCTTGGTTCCAACACACACACTTTCTCTACATTTTCATGAAGAAGATCCAGTACAACTTGATAGACAAATAGAGTCTTCAAGATTCAATCCAAACAGAGTTCTTCATAGAATTCTCTCCCCAATTCTTCATTCAATATTTCTTAACCTTTTCCATGAGAAACCTTTCAATATATAGGAGAAGGAGAGATGGTTAAATGGATGAGGATGATCCAACTAAATCTAAGAAGTCAGTAGGATGCCAACCATGCGAATGCCAACTCATTTTCTAGAAGATACTCTTCTAGAACCTTCATAACTTCCTCTTCCTTTCAAGCTTCAAAATAGGTTCGCACCCTACCTATAGAGCAGACTATGAACATCGCCTAGTCTAGGTATAGGGTTTCTTGTGAGAATCGAGATCCTAGCACCCTACACCATATGCAGCCTAAGAACTCACTATAAAAATATGTTTTGTAGAGGAAGACAACAATCACTTTTCTCAAGTAAAAATTCCTTGTGGGAGCCTGAACACATTACTGTAGAGACATCACCAGAGTGACCAAAATAATGTGTAACAATTATTAAATTTATTAAGAATAGCGCCCCATTTACCATGTTACCAGGAAAACCTTGGATTGAAAGAAATCAGGCTAGAAGTAAGGAAGAAGAAGAATTTTTAGCATTGAAGAAGAAGGAGTTAAAAGATTTCATGACTAGAAGGATAGCACACTTAATTGAAGAACAAAAGAACATATCATAGTTATTTAACACCAAAGACTCGGATGTCAAAGTTGCAAGAACACTATAAGACCCACAGAAGATTGAAGTACCTGTTCCAGATAAAGAAGAAGTATCACCCTCGACTCTTAGGAAAGAGTCTCAACAACACGAAGTAACTATGCCAAAAGAAGATAAGAATCAGAATGGAAAAATACATACCGAGATGAAGCTCAATGGAAAGAAAGTTATAAAACTAAGTAAGAAGAGAGATACGATCGACAATTTACAGAAGGTTCCAGAGGGAATTTTGCAGAAGGAAAATCTACAAAATCGGAGCTTCATTGGGATAACAGAGAAGCGTCACATGGCACTTCACCATGGTGAAACAATATAGTGGTTGGGACTAATATAACCATTTGGCCATCACCTCGAACGAGTAGAAAGGCATTTATGGTTTGCCACCAGACCGTTGGACCGCACCATAATGGACAGAACAGAGTTAATGAAGACTTCTCGACCGTTGCAATAAATCCATTGCCAAGTTATCTATTTATCCCGTCACGCCATGCACCGAGAACACTTTTTCTAATCGTGAATCTGAGCCCGTAGACTTGTTGATTTTATACAGTTATCATTGTGCTATTGCCTCCTATCCTATGGCAGTGTCTAAGTTACTCCTCAAACCTGAATATTTCCAACCCTCAGTGTGTATGTCGGATAAGTTCAGCGTTGTAGAGAGAGTTGTCTAAGAAGTTTTGATTGACCTCATGATTGAACATGTCACGTTGATTTCTACATGTGTACAATAATCATCGACGAGAGGACTGCAAGCCTCTCTATCGATTGCTCGCAAATCAGGGCCACCCCGACCATCAGTAGAGAAGAGAACCAACCATAAACATGACCTAGCAAACGCGAAGTTGATTCCATCCATATTGCCTGATTACATTCCACCTCTGGTTGGCGCGATGAATCATGATAGTGTGCCAAGAGACTTTGAGTACACTATGGTTACTACGTACCTCCCGAAGGGGATACGCGCAGTTCAAACAGAGCAAGAAAAGATCACAACATTGAAGTTCAGGGACTTCAATCTCGGAGATCAAAATATCTATGATATGCTCGCCCCATACAAGTACCTAACTAGAACTAAAGGGAAGAACTTGAATATCATCCCTCAGTCGTGGACGATGAACCTCATGCAGTCCACCCTGTTGAATGTCATGAAGATCCCACACTTCGGAAGACACCAAGAAGTCAACACCTATGTCAATCTGCTACTATCGTGTTACCATGGAATCTACTTATGGCTAGACTGCCACATTACAGTTGATCCAACATTGATCCATAGGATCATAGTACTGAGTATGAAAGGACCTGACCCGCAACACTTTTATCCAGGAAAAGTTGTAGATCATGCACTTGCAAAGAAGATCAAGGATACATATGGTGAAGTTGAGAAGGGAACAAGAGGCTATAAGGTAGCCTCCATCCAGAGTATCACCGTGCGCCTCACATGTCAACTGATGGCTGAAAAGTTAGTAAGCAAGAACCGACCTACGTAGGTCACTAGCTTTGTTGTTGATCTCGCAGGGAAGTGTGCAGAAGGCCTACAGATGAACTAGGCGAAGTACCTAGTTAACCAATTGGAACTAGATTTTCGAGAAGCACGGGATCAGAGTTATGAATTTCATTTTAGTTGGCTCTTGATCCTCCTTACATTTGTTGCCTGGTTAATGCCAGAAGGAGAGACCTTCCCCAACATAGAGTCGTTTGAACCGCTTGCCGCGAAGTTCACTACCCTATGGTATTCAACTGATATGAACAAATAGTGGCAGTCGAATGTTGTGTTTCATACATACTACCTCCAGCTAAAGAGATCCATCGAAGCTAACCCTTGCATGACTCTGAAAACCCTACAATGGTTCCGACCACTAATGAAGTTCAACATAGATCAACACTTTATATACATTATAGTACGAGCATATGAACATCAAGAGCAGCTCCAGTGATATTACAAACTCACAGAAGAAGACCTTGAGGAGATCACCAAGAAATGGTTTTTTGACCTCCTTATCCCCGCAAACCCCACAAAGATATCTGATATTGACAACCCATAGGACACTCATAAAGAATAGAATACACCTGGAACCAGCAGACAGAAGAAGACTGAGGAGGTCCAAAAATTAAGCAACACCTCAGTGAAGACTGCTTCCATGTCACCTGATCGAGGGGGTGGTGACGAAGTAGAAGATGAATAGAAACCAGGCGAAGTAACACCACCCAGAGATGAGGTTTACCCTTTGAAGAAGAGGAAGGTTTCCCCCTCGAAACATTCTTCCCGGAAGAAATCGAAAGCCTCTATGACCAAGATGCAGAATGTCCTCATCTCCAACGACTTTGACTTCATCATAGCAGCCCTGAATGATGCTTAACTGGAGATAGCAGAGAAACAAGGAGTTAAGTAGGAAGAAATGTATGATAGGATTGAAGTCGAACTCTGAGGGGTACAACAGGCCATTCAGTACAGCTGCGTAATCTCAATTGCACCCCTGCCATCGGGAGAACCAAAGTTGGGAGATGAGCCATCCCAACTCCACCGACTAGATGAGACAGTCAAAGCTCGCCTTCAACGAGCACAAGAGGAAATATAACAAGCCACCCAGGCTTTGACACAAGTGAAAGGAGTATTTGTAGAGCAATGTCGAGCTGTAGAACAAGAAAATATTTCTCTCCAATTAAAGTTTGATGAAGAAAAAGAAAAACTACAACAAGGAAAATAAAAATTGCTCGTAGAGAAACTCGAAGTGAAAGAAGAGATCATCAGAGAACTTCATTCTATGCCAGTCATAGAAATAAAGGCAGAGGATCGATTCACGCAACAAGGAGAGTAGCTCACAGAATTTATCTAACAGCTACAGCAGCGCATAGCAGACTTAGGCTTTGCGCAGTGCTCAAGACCCCACGGGATGTAAAGGATCAAAGAGAAGCAACTGCTTGAAGCACAATTCAGAGAATAAAATCCCTTTCTATGGAATGTAAGCAACTCACTGATCACAATGCCCAGACCTATGAGCAACTCACTGAGAATCCAGAACTGAAGGAACTAGAGTCATAGCTCCAAGAGGCTAAGTATCAAGTTGAAATGATACAAGGGCAGTTGAAGCCCCTGTCAGTTGTGGAAACAATGAAGCGATCCCAGGAGCAGCGCACTGCCCAGTAGCAGATCCACACTATCCAGAGTAGATTTATGGAAGTAACTCAGAGGCTCCAACATGTACAAGATAAGGCTTATCAACTGTTCATAGAGGTTGGAGGCTGAGGAGAAGAACTAGAGTAGGTTATCACTGTAGCTGAAAAACCCCTAGAGGGACCTGTCAATGATGCAGTCATCCAAGAGTTCATTGAACAGGAGGCCAAGGTATAGCGGCAAGTCAAAGCAGCTTGAGTTGTGCTCGAGGATTTTGAAGCATAACTACACAGATCAGAGTGACTTGGGATGAGTCACAGGTGAGTGTTGGGGGCCTGTTGGTCCTTGACCAAGTTTTGGGAGATCCTTGGTCAAGTTTGACCTATTTTTGGACTTCGAAAACCTGTCAAAGGAGGAGCACAAGATGAAGCAAAGATCGTGAGATATCAGCCCCTTTTTAGGTCCTTTTTGGGATTTGGGATTATGTAACAGGTATGAGATGTCGGCCCATGGGTTTACCCATGCTTAGGCCTATTTTGTAAAGTATAAATACATGTCTAGGCAATGTAAGGAGGGGCATTTAGGTGATGTTAGGCTAATATGATAAGTGTTAGATCTATGTGATCGAAGGATTGTAAGTGCTATGTGCATACTATGTGATACTTGCAGAGCTCAGTGCAAGTCATTGTAAGAGGCTATGGAAGGCTGTGTGCTTAGATCTACTCGGGGAAGGAGGATCTAGCAAGATGCGCAGATCTCATGTCCTATGCGGAGTAGGGTTTGAGGCTCTGTGCATGTAACCTATTGAAGAAGCTAATAAATAACAAGATTTGGTGGACGTAGCCCCAGGGTGGGGGTGAACCACGTATATGTTGTGTTTCCCTGCTTTGTGCAATGGGTTGATGTGTTTATGTTTTTACTTGCTAAGTGCTTCGATATAGATAGATAGATCTGTTCATTATTTGTGCTAATGATGTATATGGATGTTCGATCTGACTTATATGAATGTGCTTAGTGCCTGAATCTGTTATATATAACCTACTTCTCTATGATAAGTGCTTAGATACATTAGATCTAAATGAATGATGTGATGCTCTGTTTTATCTGCAAAGTAGATAGTGGTTTAATATTAATGAACTGTCAGTGCTAAGTGCTCTGTTAAGTATTACAATCACAGGTCTATGTCCCAACTAAGATTGCAAACACCTGAGTACTGCAACCACCCCTACCTCTACCTCGGGTGAGACTTCATATGCTTCGTAGTTGTTGTCGAAAGGGCTGGTAGTTAGGGTTTTTTTGATGTGATGTTGTAGTGTTGAACCCTGGGTCTGCCACTGTGCCAACACTAACTTATTTGCAAGTGGCAGAAGATAAAGTTAGAATTTTTCAAGATCAATCCCAACTATTGAATTATGAGTTGATAGATCTAAAAAATCAACAGCCAGTAAAGTGTTATGAACTAGTTTTTGTTCAGAACAACCCTCTCTATGATGATGAAGATGATCAACATATATTGACGGGGAAACTCAGTAAAACAACTCCACATGTAGAAAAATATGAAGCTATTCATGTACCTACATTTCAAAAGTTTTCTTTTGAGTTCAATGAAGAAAATATTTCAATAATGCAACAACATACAGTAAATCCACTTCCACAGATTTCAAACTAGTAGGTTCATAATACTTTTACCAAGCCCATCATCAAACCTTGGGAAAAAATCAGCCACAACAAGCATAGAACGGGACTTGGATATGACAAGGAAGTTACATTTCATATTCCCAATTATTCCAGACCAATCACTATGAGATGGATTCCTACAATAAGTTTCAACTTTACTTGTTTCCATTCAACATCATAATACAAAGTGCCAACATTGCAATTGAGTTCGTCACAAGGATAATCAATGTTTTGATATCCATCCTTGCTAGTGTTGTGGCAAGCATAACCATTCTTTAGAAATATGTTCAACACTGAAGAAACCTGCAAGATTGAAGATTCACTATGAGTGGATCGATCCTTGGCAGTGGTCATCAACAACCAAGTGATTATATAAGTCTTACCGTAGAATTCAATCTCGAGTAAAGACCAATATTGCAACACATATAATTTTTGTACATCACATAAGTGGTCCCCTTATGGCATAGCTTTCGAGCATGGCCCTCATAGGATGAGATAACATGTGGTTGTTTCCACATGCCCACTTTGTTTTGTACACAAATGGAATAAGTATGGTACTCTTGAGAATAGAAGGGGGATTACAATGATGTAACTCTTCTATACATTAAGGGGGGGAGTTCAAAAATCAAATGACGATGTTTCATGAAACCACTTGTGGTATATCCTTTAAGCTAAGAGAGGGGGGAATTGATGATGGAATTGAAGATGGTTGTCAGACCGAAAGTTTCGACAACAAATATGCCATATGGGCATGAAATTTTCCAAATGTGCAACTGTAGTCTGTAGATGACATACTTTGACAGAATTATGGTTCAATGACTTGCAATTGAATCATACAAATTATACATTGGGATGTTGTTGGACACCTAAAAGTGTCAAAATTGGTTAGTGGTCATTCGAAAACCATTAGATACATGGTATCAATTAGTCAGTGGTTATCCCAAACCACAAATTCAGAGAGAACTTCAGTGATACACTAATAATAGAGTGGTGATACTACGTGTTCACCAATTAGCAAAAGACATTAGATTCTTATAGCTCAAATACTTAGCAAAATGATAGAATTGTCAAGCAATCAGGGAATGTTCAGATATTGCAGCTATTCACTTCCATATCTCAACTCTCTTCTATTTTATTTCAAATGAACCATTCAATATCCAGATTGATGGTTTTTCAGGCGATTCTTCATTGAGGCTCAACTTAGGAGTTTCAATATGAAGACTTGGAAATGTTACCATTTTATGCTTCATTACTATTATTATTGATGAGACTTGTGATTGAGGGGGGGGATTTTAGCCTATGGCTTACCTCACCAATCACTAAGTCTAATTTTCACCTATATTTGTATTATTCATTTAGGATATTAGTAATATATCCTCAAGTGATGACTAATGAGTTAGATAAGATTTCCTAGCCTAATCATCATGGATGCTTTTAAGATCTAGATCAAATCTCTCTATGAGGTGGCATCACCCAATGTACTATAAATATGTACTATTGGTGTGAATACAATTAAAAGTGTTGGCTAGTGATCCTTTTTTTCCATCATATTGTTATTCTTGTGCATATTTTATTACCATTGTCTCACCAATGGCTACAAGCTAGTCATGAATATGAGTGATCCACGTACGATAGTTAGCAACTGTGTCTAAACTGGACATCTCAACTACTCTAAGTTGGTGCTTCAAGATCAACTTCCAGCTAGCATTCTCACTTTGGTACATTCCTACCAAATCATCATGCATTTCCTTAGCTATCGTCTTCTCGAAGACATGAGGAATTAGATGGTTCTTTGCAGAGTCTAGCAATATCCCCTTTTGGCCTTCACTCTTTCTTCTTATGGGATTCTAATTATCGCGGATTAGTGAAACTTGTAACCACACCCTCAACATATTATTTGAGTTCATTCTCCTCCAAAAGAAGGAGGCTCCTAGACTTCCAAGCTGGAAAATTTGTTTCTCCTTCCAACCTATCCTTAATCTTCAAAGTGCTCACCATTGTGACTTGCCCAAAACAAAAGAAAAAAATCTGCTACAAAAATTTTGTTGTACCTCCAATCTGCAGTAGAAAATGTGTCTCAAGAGATGACTTCCTCTCTTCCTTCAAAGCTTCGGCTCTGAGCGCATGTCAATTGTTTCATATGCAACTAATTTTAGATCTGCAAATTACAACAAAGTTACCAACTTAACAAGAACTGTGATCTCAGAACAAAAACTCTATCCCTTAAACCTATGTTTTTGCATAAAAAACATGAAAATCAACCATCGAATCAAAAAGTGGTGTTACCGATAGCACCATTTTTTCTAACTGGGTCAAAATTACAACATTTTTCAAGCATGGCCTTCAGAACTCATACCATATCTCAAAAAAAACCTTAAAATCAACACTCAAATCAAAAAGTGGTTCTACCTAACGAAAAATGTTTTATTTCTAAACATTAAAATTATAGCTCTTTATGAACTAATTGAAATTGTGGCTTTGACAACCAATACCTACGCAAATAAATAACACAAAATTGGACCCCAAATGGTCACTTAAAAATTTATTTACAAACTGATTTTTTTTTTTTTTAATTTACATTACAAAACAACTAAATAGAAAGGAGAAAATCTTTACAAATATTTTTTTCTTAAAAATAAAGAAAAAAAAACACATTTAAAATATATATATTCAAAATTCAAATTTATATAAAAAAAAATTAAAAAACAAGGTGAAAAAGAAAAATAATTAAAAAGAAATGAAAAAAAATTTAAATTTTCCTTTAAAACAATAATTTAAAAAAATATATACAAATGATTTTGTAAGAAGGAAACAATTAAAAATATTTAAAACGTAAAAAAAAAAAAATTAAAATTCATTAAAAAAATATCTAAAGTACAAAATCGTAAACGAAAACTTAAATTTTTATTTTTTTCAAAAAAAAAATATTTTAAAAACAACACAATTTTAATGTTTTTAAATTAAATATTATGTATTTTTTTTAAGTTTTTTTAAATATTTTATATAAAAAAGTTTATTTCAATTTTTTTTTTAGGTTTTTCTTTAAAATATTTTTTTTAATTTGCAGTTAATTTTTGTTTGTTTTTTCTTTTTAAATTTTGTACTTCAATTTGTACTTTTAGTTTTTTTAATATATTTTCTAATTAGTTGATATCTTTTTACGTTTTTTTAATAAATTTGGTTTATTTATTTATTTATTTTTTCCCAAAAATTTCCATATATATGTTTTTTTGGGGGGGTTTCCTTTCCTTTTTAGGTATTTCTTTTAAGTTTTCTTTTAATTTTTTGTTATATTTTTTAATTTTTTAAGCTTAAAAAATAAAAATTTATAATCTTTTTGTTTTTCATGGTTTTTATACTTTTTAATTTTTCTTTAAAAAAGTTAAATTCTGGTTACAATTTTTCTTTAAAAAATGGTCGTTTTTTGTTTTACGTTAAAAAAAATAATTGTTGGATTTTTTTTATTTCTTTGTTTCTTTAATGAAAATTTTAAAAAATTATAAAAATAATTTTCAAACAATGATTTAAGAGTCGATTTTGAGTTACTTATCGACGATTGTAGTCGTTGTCGAGACCATAGTTTCAATTAAGTTATAATTTTTACTCCAAAAAAAAACTTGGTGCTACTAGTGGCATCACTTTTTGATTCAAGGGCTAATTTTAAAGTCTTTGTCCACAATGACATCAGTTGTCATTGTAACGGGTCTGAATGGGTCTGAATTTTAACCATTGCAAAAAAAGGGTGCTATCGATAGCACAAATTTTCAAAATGAGGTAAAAAATGTGACCCATAAAAAAATGAGAACTATGTAGAGTTCTCGTTAAGTTGGTAACTATGTTTTACTTCCAAGTGAACCAAATAGTAAACCCTAGTTGTTATCGTTGAACAATTTTACATTGAAATTATTGACATAAAATTACAACAGCGGAAACAACAAGATCAGAGAAAAATCATCCATGCACTCGAGACACAAAATTTTATGTTCTGTAAATTGTCAAATTCAGAAATTTCTGAGGGAAAAATCAACGTTCCCAACTGTCACAATTTCACCAAACCCGAGGACAAAACTGGTCCTCTGAAGAATCAAAATTCAACAAAATTATGGGGCAAATTCCAATTTGCGAACATGCTACAGACCACCTATACAACCTACTGACGTCAATCGTACGAGTGATGTTTTCAACATGTGCATACTTGTAGTTGTCCTGAAAAATACATACGTGTAGATTTGTTTCTCTCCTTCACACGTGCATACCTATTATACTCACACATGTAGACCTATATTATTCTCCCACACGTGTGGATTGTCACACATGTCACTGTATGGCCTCTTCATACTGTTCTGTTCAGATCGTTGAGTTGTATGACTATCTCTCCCACACATGTGAGCTGCACTTCTCTTCCACATGTGGGGCCCTGCTTCTCCTCTCTCCTCACATGTGTGACCTTTCTTGTCTAAAAACATAAGCCTTCCTTGGCTGAAACTGAAACAAAATGTCCAAGAAACCCTAGGACAAATGTTTCAAAATTGCAGAATTTCCCTTGCTGAAATTTCCAAGCTCCTAGCACAAGTGTTCACTCACTTATGTTAACTCCATAATGTCACAATGAGATTTGTCACTATCTCTCCTCTCCTTTTATAGGAGTCTAATGAGTGAGTTTAGGAACCCCTTCTAAACTCAACATGAAATTAGAATATTTTATTCCTCTTTGTGGGTGTGAAGCCCCTACACAAGCTCACAAAGCCCATCACCAAACCCATGAAGCCCCTACATAAGACCACAAATCCCATCACCAAACCCATGAAGCCCCAACACACATAAAAAGGTGTTTTCACTTAAATGAAAGTGTAATATGGTGCCAATGAATATTCCCACATGCCTGACACCATGGCTACTAGTGGGAATACCTCCCAAAGCTATAGACGCATCAACAAACATGTGATAAATCCAACTAGATCATGACACATGGCATAAGACAAATTTGTCCTAGATAAACACTTGGTAAGTACAAGTTGGCTAATGGTGATTGGGAATTGACATGGTAGGGTGACATGTGGCACATCCAACCGAAGCATGACATGTGGTAGAGGAAAAACCTATCTTAGATGGACACTTGGTAAGTACGAGTTGGCTAATGGTGATTGGGAAATGACATGGTAAGGTGACTAAGAAGTGACATGTGACACATCTAACTAGAGCATGACATTTGGCAGAGGACAAACCTATCCTATTTGGACACTTGGTAAGTAAGAGTTGGCTAATGGTGATTGTGAAATGACATGGTAGGGTGACATGTGACATGCAATTAGAACATGACACATGGAAGATGAAAAACCTATCCTAGCTATACACTTGGTAAGTATTATTTGGCTAATGATTATTGGCAATAACGTGGCAAGGTGACTAAACAATTATGTGGCGACCAAAAGTTACACCAAACACAAGCTACACAGGTTCCTTGGAACTCTCTAACTTTACACTCAAATACAATAGGAAATGTTTTTTCCTTATAAACAATGCACAATTACCCTCCCACAATGCACGTGCGATAAATGGGTTGGAATTTTAAATTAAGGGCCATGAATGTACAAAGGGGAAAATCATTGGTTTCTTAGTCTCCACCTCTCAGAGAGCATAAATTGAGCTCCCGATGTTATATTTGAACAAATGATAGCTCATTGGAAATCTAATGAGATAGAAAATAACCTAGGTGTGGTTTTAATAGATGAACCTTGCCACAGTTTTCTCAGCAATTCAAAGAAAAATTGGCTTTGTGTGTCTATCTTTTGTAACCATGATGTAGAACCATGACTTCCCATGACAATAACTTGAATTGTGGAAATTCAAATTGTGAAAACAAGAGTTTGTTGGAAAGGTGAGGACATGAATAACATCTTTTGAATGGTTTCCATAGATGAGGTGTATATATTCATGGATATAAAGTTAAAATATTTTTATTTTTATTTTTGGCATGTGGCATTGTTTTTAATTTTTTTTTTTTTTCTCATGGAATGCACATCCTAGGGAAACCCTCTCGACATTTTTTTATAATGACATTTGACACCATCAAGTATTTGATGCTCCTATGGCCTTCATATTGATCCCTTTTAGTGATTTATCATATGAAGGCATGTGTAAAAAGCATTTTCTACCATTTTTTGACATGTACATGCACTTTCACCTCACAATAGGTCTGTGCACATGCTCCTTTCCTTAAAAAAAGGAGTGTGTACCTTGAAAAGTTGGTAAAAAAAAATGATTGAAACTTACATTGTCCTAAGTAGTGTTTACATGATTTTCACACGTGTACCCCCGTAAAACTCATTATCAACTACCTCAACCAATTCCTAAGACTATACAAAATAAAGAGGACTAATGTTGGAGAAAGGGGTTGTTGATTATTTGGGTTGGTTTTCATTGATGTCAACCCTTGAAGAAAGTCCGATAGAGAATTCTGGTAGCACAAAGGTTTGGGTAATGGACCCAAGTTTGTTTGATGTATAATGGTATGAGTTTTAATATATTTGAAGGTAAGAATATTCTAGATGGATAGTACATGTCATTCTGTTTCCAGTGGTATGTGGAACGTCACATAACTCCTCATGGTTACATATTTATGGCCATGTGAAGTTAGAGAACCCTCATGAGTCATTTAGAAGCCCCAAAAGGTCAAAGTAGTAAAAGTGGTTGCAAAGAAGAAATTATTTAAATAATAAAGTGAAGTGATGAGTGTACTATAAGTCAAAGTGGATAAAAAACAAATTATTTAAATAATAAAGTTAATGGAGAAATTACTAAGTGGACAAGTGGTTAGAAGTGGGTTAGACCTAAAATAAGGAAAGTGGTTTAAGATGGTTAGAAGGTAACCCCTTGAGGAAGCTACATTAAAGTATAAATAAGAGGCAAGGGTCTCTCATTTAATCACAATTGATCATATTGAATATCTACAAGTGAATGAGGTAACCAAATGATATCTAAGGCAAATTTCAGAGGGAAGGTGAAGTAAAGAAGGTTGAAATTCAAGGGAGAGTAAATTATTTTGATGATGCTTTCTAAGGTATGTTATTTACAGGTCATCTCACCATTTTCGCAATAATTTTTTTTCTAGAATGACTCAGACTGCAAAATATGGAGGTTGTTGAGGAAACATATCCAAGTAGCTGTGATAAAACTTTCAACTTGTGGGTTGTTGTATTTTTGGAGTTACACTCCATGGAAAATAGGGTTTGTGGATAGTCCTGGAACTAATCTAAAACATGTGTTTTGGGTAAAAACCTCATAAATTATTCATAACAGATCCAACTTCAGTAAGACCAAATGTATTGGTTATAGTACAATCTTTAGTATTCTATGTACCATTTTGCAGATCCATACAACAAATATTCCATGCGGGGCACACTCTACAAGTTCTCTCTATAGAATAAGTCATAATTAAACAAGGTATGCCATTTTTTCTATAACTCTTTTTCTGAGAGGTAAGTAGTGAAACCTGGAGGAATTGCATAAAAGACATTGAAGAACATTGTGTACTATTTTCAGATATTTATTCATTAAATGTACATAGTTATGATTATTGCAAGTTAGGGTTGTCGACTAATCCAAAATTAGTCATGTTAGACTAAAGTAAAGTTTGATGAAAAGGCTAGTCTCTTGTTGTTAAAGTTAAGGAAGGCTTGCAGGTATGTGATCATATACACTAGGTCCGTTACACAGTTACAAATCAGATTTGGATGATGAAATTGATGAGGGCTTTTGGTTGAGGTATGTTACAGATAGAGGTTGTATAACAGTGAGGTTGTGGCACATGCTTTGATGTAATAGTTTATGATATTTGGTTGCTAAATAACTTTTTGATGGTTATATTGGTATATGTATTTGGTATATCGTTGAGGTACATGTTGGGTACATGGTTGAGACAAGTGGTTGATGAGTTGGCACATACATGAGGTGTATAGTTGATGATGTTGGTACATCTTGATGAGTCATAGTTGATGAGTAGTTGATGCATGATTAGTACATGGTTGGAGGCACTTGATAGTAGTATTGTTGACACATGGTTTATGGATGATGTAGCATACTTTTCTTCCGTATATTATTAGAAGCACATATTGATCTTGGTGATGATTATGAGTTGTTGTGTTATGCTTGGTTGATGCACATCTTGGTGATATTGTGCATATGGTTGAGAGTTGTCTTGGTGATTGATCTTGGTGATTAGACCTGATTTGGTTGATAAGATTGATGAGACAGGTTGTTGTGATAGGTTGTTTGGAAAAGTTATTATGATAGGTTATTTTTACAATTTTTTTACATAGTTGATGCACTTGTTTATGGTATATGTTGAGGTTGTTGGAAGATTGGTTGTTGTCATTGATGTCAACCCTGGTCATGGGTTTTGGACTGCAAGATTGATGAAGGTATTTTGACATGAAGGAAAATGCACATGTAGATACAAGACCCATGGATGGATAGTATACATCATTTTGTTTCCGGTGGTATGTGGCACATCACGTGGATCCTCATGGTTGAGGAAAAATGAAATTTTGAATATGACAAAGTAAATTGAAGAAGGAAGTACATGTAGGCCCTGAAGATAATTAAAGAAAATAATTAAAAAATAAGAAAGTGTCATGTTAGCCCTAATGTCAAAAGGAAGTGAAATAAATGGTATAAATAAATATCATTATACATTCATTTTATATACAAGTCAAATTTCAAAGGAAATCATAAGTAAAGAAGGTTGGATTTCAAGGGAGGATGAAGTCTTTTGGTGATGTGTTCTAAGGTATGTTATTTTTAGGTCATCTTACCATTTTTGCTATAACTTTATTTCTAGAAAAATTCAGATGGTTAAATTTCTATGCTATTGAGAATACATATCAAGGTACCTATGGTAAAAGGTTAAGCTCTTGATTTTCTATAATTATGGAGATACAGTATGTGGAAGATAGGGTTTGTGACCAGTCCTGAAGCTAGTTAGTAATCAGGTGTTCCGGGTAACACGGTCATAAATTATTCATAGAGAATACAAATGAAGTGGGACAAATTTCATTGGAAAGAGTACGGACTTTAGTTTCTTTTGTACGAGTTTCAGAATCAGATGTTAAATATTGAGCATGGGGCATTTTGTGCAAGTTCACTCTCTTGAAAAGACCAAAACTGAATAAAGTCTACCATTCTTTCTATAAATTATTTTTGGGGAGGATTCAAGAAGTGAAACTTGGAGGAGTTTCAGAGAATACATTAAGTAAAATTATATATAGGATCAGAGTACTCCTAGAATTGAAGAATTGCAGAAATTGAAGAAGTCTCTGGAAGCATTATCAAGTTCTATGTGATGATTGGTTGATGGTGATTATTTAATGTAAAGTTTTATTAACTCTCATATATTATTGGGTGGAAGGAAGGGGCAAGGATGGAGAGTTAAACTCTCTCTTGATATTGGAGGATTCTATCTTCCTCTTGGAGGTTATCCCTCCCTTTACATTCGGAAGTTGTAGCTACCTTTGGAAGTCATTACTTCCCTTGAACAATAACTATTAATTATTTCTCATATATTGTGCATGGTGTATTGAGGTGTATTGGTGTAACTCTTATACTATTGTTCATTGCTCATTGGATATAATTGAATGGTTTAAGTATAAGTTGAAAAAGGTTTTAAATTGTACTTGATATTGATTCATCCCCCTCTCAATATCAACAATTGGTATCAGAGCAGGTTACCTTCAGTACAGTTTAACCACTGGAAGGAAGATCCTAAGAAGAAATGGAAGACAAAATTCCAAATGGGATTCCACCATTTGATGGATGAATTTTTGAATACTGGAGTAATAGAATGGAAACTTACTTGAAAGCTCTTGGGGCAGATGTTTGGCTCTCATTTGCTTTAGGATACAATTCTTTGAAGAAACCAAAGACTGCATCTCAGAAGGAAGTAAAAAGGAACAACAAATTGGCAATAGATACTGTTATCCTCGATTTCTAGGGATAACTAGGAGATCATGTCTCAAGACCCACAGGTCCTAGACATGGAGTACCGAGAGAAGGATTGACACGGTATGGCCCTGGAGGGCCCATATTTCTTCTCCTTCATCAGACTTGTCTTGTCAGCAGCAACAACATCCATCACCATCGGCCTGGTCTTGTATCAGAGAAGACTCTTGCTCCATGGGGTAATTGGTCCAGGTATCATGGTATGTGTCATTTTTTATCATTATAACCTTTAGATATATGCATCTCACTCCTTTTATTTCTAACAAATTCTTGGATCTTACATTAACCCACTTGACTTGGGGGGATTGACAGGATGTCTTAGAAAGCTTGTACCCATAGGTTTTGGTTTTCCACCAGGGGGATTTATGAAGAGCCATCATTCACTCCCATCATATCATCACTTTTACATCTTATCTCACACTCATCTGTCCCATTCCCATAGTCCAAGAATTAGGATGATCTATTTGTGGGGTTGCACCTTATCTCATGGGAAGAAGGGGCTAAAGGCCCAGAAGGTAAAAGTAGTTGGTAAAATATAAAAGCCATAAAAATGAAACCTAGAGATGCCTCGCCCAGGGATCCCTAAGAAGGCAATAAAAATCCTCTCAGTAAGTAACAAGAGGGACCCTAAGAAAAATAACTAAACAAGACCTAGCTAAGAGGATAGGGGGTATCATCACAAGCCAACCTATTACATTCATGGGTACCTAGCAGTATGACATTGCCATTATCTGGTCACCATGCCAGGGCAGTGACCTTTGGTTGCATGGCCAAGAGAAAGGGGGTCTCATCACGAGCCAGCCTTATCATCTATGTGAAAGTGCTTGTGGGTAACACTATTATCTCTGGTCACCACGCCAAGGCAGTGTCCTCTAGTTAGTCCTTGAAATAAAAAGAAAAGAAAATAAAGAAAAGAAAAGAATAAAGGCAATAAAGGTCTTGGAAAGAATTGCATCCATGATGGGTACAACTCGCCTTCTACAAAGGCACCCACAGATAATATCATGCATCCCTGTCTCTCACTCTACCCATATGTCTGGACATCCTTTGACCACATCACCTCGTTTTACATGGCTTGGATGATACCCCTTGGAGACTTTCCTTTCCTTATGGATACTAGCCCAATAGGGTATTTTGTCTTTTTCTTCGGCTTTGTATTGTAGGTATTTGTAATATCTTTGAGTTATTGAATGACATATCAGGGATTTTATGCATATGTTTGATAACCTTAATGATGAAACATGATTCACATTGCTATGATCCCTGTGACTAATGAGCCCATGGAGGGCGAAGTTTTTGATGTATAGGACCATACCCGATGGACAAGTACCAGTTGGACCGGTACACATGGGGAGATGATTAGTTTGGACCACCATGGGGCTGAAGAGCCCATCAGATGGTTGTTGGGACCCCATCAGGGGAAGAGACAAGATAGTGCTTGATTGAGCTTTTTCACCTGAGAAGTAGAAGGAAGTTCCATCCGGGACACTTTGGCTGAGCCCAGCCCATGGGGGTTGACCCACTTTAGGTGGAACGTCTCCCTTTGATGGAACGAGACGTCACCTAGGGCCCACTAACACCACCTTCAGTGTATGGCAGTTTGACAGGGTAGCTGGCATGTGTGGTAGGGTTTGGAGGCCTAAAAAGGGCCAACGTTTTGTCATTTGTGCTGCATTTTGCCCTAAAAAGGGCCAACATCTCCCTCACTAGGGATTGGCGTCTTTCTTATGCTCATTTAGGGCTTTAATTTAATAGTTTAATGTAAAAACAATATGATTTTGGTTTGAATCCTTGTCAGCTATTTTTGATGACCTAATTTTAATTATAGGTCATGATACACTATATATTGAGGATGTTTTTCCCTCATTTGAACATAATAACACAACTCACTCTCTGGTGAGGTCTGATTTTTGCTCCCTTGTTGCGTGTTTGGTCTTTTAAAGTGAGGCGCACTTGTTGATGGAAGGATTTTCTTGGCATATTTGGAATTTCTCTTGAAGGAAGGTTTACAACTAGGGTTTGCAATGTTATTTCTTCATGATATGTGTTGAAACAGAGCTTAAATTTTTACTTTAAGAACAAAATTTTGGTATTCTAGAGTCTTTGCATTATTAAAATCTTTATAAAACAAAAAATTCTCACACCTAATAAATTTGAAATACACTTGAACTTTTCTTGGAAAGAGAATGGTTGAGAACTTAATTAATATATGCTCCAAATACTTTCTCGAAAAATATTCTAAAATGAACCAAAATAATAGAACCTAAGATTTTCTAAAACATATCGGGATATCGGAGTTCGCTATTTGATAATAACAAATTTCAATACATATGAAATCCCGATCTCCCGATCCCCGAAATCCCGATACGCTAATCTTCTATTAATTCACT
>ML799267.1:161978-203482 GCA_009831015.1 Picea engelmannii
TCACGGTATGTGAAATCCGAGGAGGTTCACATCCGAAGAATATTCTATGTAGAGGGATTATAACATAGTGACATATCTCATAAAAGTGATCTTTGGCATTGTCCTCCCACAGAGCAGAATGATATTTATGCACAGGCTCTGCATAGGAAGGATCCCAACTCCAATTCATCAAAGGGAACGGAGTCCTGAAACAGATAGCATCTATTATGTAGGCTGACATGTAAAAGGAAACTGTTTGTCCTTTTGATCTAGCTGTTTGATATTTTGTTATCTCAGAGGTAATATTATCTGACAATATTTTATGCCAGTTGAAACTTCTTCCTTCTGAAACCTCTTCTAGGAGAGGTGTCCATTCTGCATAAAATTGGTTTGAGTCTTTTTTCCCATATAGTCTACACAACATCATTGCTAAATACCTCATATAATCATTTAATGAAGTAGTGGCGTATATCCCCTGTGCATGGGTCCTGAAATTGTTTTCATCTCTGACCCATTCTTTTATCATGTCTGAGTATGTCTGCTCTCCTTCAATGCATTCTTTTTGTTGAAATGCGGCTAAAAACTCAGAATTGAAAGTATGCTTATGTGTGGGTGATAATTTATACATTACTTGTATATGTTCGGGCCTGAACGAGCCGATGACCTTGCCTTTATTGTTCAGTATGCTCCTTGTCGGAACATCTACTTTGTCCAGTGCCCAAATAACCATGTTTGTATACGAAAACAGCCTCGGGCGCGCAGCAACTTTATGAAGACCTGTGCTGGCGATATCACGGAGATGGTTTTCCTCATCGTCATCTGAAAATGAAAGCTCATCTTCCATTCTCTTTGCGACCTCATCCCACGATTTGATATTGTGAACTACTCCAGCTGCCGTGGTATCTGAAATGGTATCATTTTCTAGTAGTTCTTCAGTTTTCTTCGAGGCCTTTTTGGGCGCCATAGTTTAGCAGCAAGATTCCGAAGCAAACAGGACTGTTAATGTCGGAGCGACTCAGAAGAAGAGAAAAACTCTGTGTTGTCCCGGGTATCTGTATTAGAGACGAGTTCAGCTTCATAATAATAAACGTTTCAAAAGAAATCATTTCGTATATATGACAATATTTCCGAAATCTTTCCATCTATTATGAATTAAATGCAAAGATATTCCCAATAAATGTTTTTATTGCTCGTACCTGAGACTTTCCAATATTTTGAATATAAAATTGACGCCCTTTTTATACATGTCCTTTATTTAAAGTTTGAAAATGTTTTCATCGGGGTTTCGGGACTTTCGATGTCAAGAAAACGAGACATCGTAAAACCCCGATCGCCGAAACTGCGACACATTAATCAAGTTAATCATTTCATTATTTTAATAAATCCAGATTATCTTCTCGGAGTTTTATTAATCAAGAGTTTTCGGAAATCGGGAAATCGGGGATCGGGAGATCGGGATTTCTAATGACGTGAAAATTTCTATTCGCGGAATCGCGAATGGCGATTTCCCGATATAATTAACTACTCTTAATCACGTTTAGCAGTAATTAGTTTATGGTCAAACTTTCATTAAGAATCGATTTAGATCGGGGATCGGGAAATCGGGGAAAACAATGTTGAGTTTACTTGTTCATTCAAAACCGCGAAACGCGATTTCCCGACATGA
Source organism: Picea engelmannii (assembly GCA_009831015.1). Classification (NCBI taxonomy): domain Eukaryota; kingdom Viridiplantae; phylum Streptophyta; class Pinopsida; order Pinales; family Pinaceae; genus Picea; species Picea engelmannii. Next base: position 163,624 of record ML799267.1, read on the forward strand.
TTAGTTTAACGTTGAAAACTGATTTTTAAATGAGATTTAAGAAAATAGTGAATTAATAGAAGATTAGCGTATCGGGATTTCGGGGATCGGGAGATCGGGATTTCATATGTATTGAAATTTGTTATTATCAAATAGCGAACTCCGATATCCCGATATGTTTTAGAAAATCTTAGGTTCTATTATTTTGGTTCATTTTAGAATATTTTTCGAGAAAGTATTTGGAGCATATATTAATTAAGTTCTCAACCATTCTCTTTCCAAGAAAAGTTCAAGTGTATTTCAAATTTATTAGATGTGAGAATTTTTTGTTTTATAAAGATTTTAATAATGCAAAGACTCTAGAATACCAAAATTTTGTTCTTAAAGTAAAAATTTAAGCTCTGTTTCAACAATATGTAAGTGTTTTTCCTGCAAAACTTCTTGATTGAATGGTTGTAGGTTTGTATTCTTGCATTTACTTATAAATTTGTTGATTTAAAGCCCTAGGTGACAAGCACACAAGTAGGTCCTTGTTTCATGTCCCCTTAAAGAGAAATATTCAGCCATTGAAAAAGGAAGGAAGAGCCTATCCTTTGTTACACTCTCTTTAATTTTTCCCTTGTGCTAGCTGTGATTTTCAAAGGTTAAGAAAGAGGGGATGTCCTAGGCCTAGGTTATCTACACCTAGGGATTTCCATCTTCTAGGGTTTGGTGATAGAACCTTGCCATTGCAACACTCTCCCTCACCTCATCCTCTTGTTTTAACTTATCTTTTATGTAATCCGTTTTGCCAAGTTTGACCTAAGGAAGGAGGAAGGAGAACAAGGTCTTGCTTAAGAAACACCGGAGTGAGCCTCTTTCCCCTAGGGTTTCGATTCTATGGCCTTGCCATCGCAGCACCTTATAACCCTTCCCTCTTGTCCTTAGCCTTTTATCCCTTCAACCTTGTGTCCTCTCCTTAATTGACTCCATCTACCCATAGGCACTGATCTTAGATCCACAACGTTGAAGTGATAGTGCTCAAACAACCTCTTAAACCTTTTAAATTTGAAACCCTAACTAACTAACTAACCCTAACTAGGCTAACATCATAATTGGTTATTCCATATTGACGCAGCACCTTTTGATGATAAGCAATTAGATGATGGTTGAAAGCATTTATTGAGTAAAGGGTTGATTAAATACATTGTTTGCTACATCATCTCAATAGTTATTGATGAATTGATATTTTCCATTGCTGTATTGATAAAACATTGATCTCATTGATATCTGTTTCTTTAATTGCTTACATATTAATGTCAGATAGTTTCATGAAGTACTAACCCACTGAATTATAGCCTGCATATATTATCTTTCTATTGTCTTGTTCCGGGTAGGTGTTCTCTTTTGGGCATACACTTCTTTATTAGTTGTTTGGCCGGACTATTTGACCTTGGTGGTAACCTGTGAGGAAGAAATTTTTCTTTGACCTTTATACTTTGGCCTCTTCAAAAAACCAGGTTACCGGGGACGTCTCCCCTGGGCTAAACTCCCTAAATAGAAAGAACCTCCCCATTGAGGTGACATTAGGTGGGGTAGGTTCCTGTTACGCCAGTTTGGCCTCTATCTTCTAGCCATTTGACCTACCTACAAACTGTGCGATAACATTTTGGCACCGTTGATGGGGAACACTGAGTCAGTTCTCCTCAAACGAAAAATATTTTGAGTAAGCCTTGCCTCAAATACCTTTACTTACAAGCTTACCTGGCGACTCCATTAGGGTTTTTTTCCCCCTTTTCTTTCATATTTTCAAGTAAATTATCCGGAGACTCCACTAATGACGACCCGTAGTGGGCGACAATACTCAAATCCCTCTATTGTGGCCACTATCACTCTAACAAGCTCTGTGCCCCCAATTAATCTTGATCCTTGAAAATGGTATTACTCGGAGAGTTTCAACTGTTTTGACTTTGATAACATCCAAGGAGGGTTGCATGACTTACCCAAGGATGCAAATTCTTGGCGACCACTTTTTTCAGGAAAAGGTATCCCTGGAAACTCACATTGGACCCAGTTCTATGATAGTTTTGAGTTTCATTTGGATGGTCAGGAACACCCTGATGTCTTCATGAGGATTTTTGCAAGCTCCCTTGTAGGGGATGCTAAAGTTTGGATCCATGGGTGCCCTAAAGGAAGCATAAAAAACCCTGAAGAACTACAAAAAGCCTTTAAAATAAGGTGGTGTGATAGTGAGCATTCACAGGACTCCTTTTCCCAATACCTTAGAATTTGCAAAGGACCCTATGAGAGTGTCAGAGATTTCAGTGACAGGTTCAACCTTCTCCTTAAAAGGGTCCGGTCAAAGGTGGCCTCAGAGAAAGCCATCATCGATCATTTCTTGTCCTCCTTGGAAGGAATCTTACAATTCAACGTCAAGGACCGATCACCAACAACTTTAGAGGAAGCACAAGACCTAGCCTTTCAGATTGAAAGGAACCTTGATTTTGAATATTACATTCATCAAAATTGTGAACTATGGGATCCAGGTAACGATATTGCTATGCAACCTGAACCTCCAAGGATCCTCCAGGTCTAACTTTCCCCCACCAAGAGAAAATGGAGCCTTTCACATGAAAGTGTTATCCCTTCCCAAGAACCCCCTTTGAAAAGGACCCATCCTGAGGATAAAGTTGAAGTTGTCCTACATGAAAATGTTGAGCATTATCCTTCAGAAGATTTCTCTCTTTTTATCCACCAAGTGGGGCACCCTGTTTCCAAAGTTCGTGAACTCACACCTTTCTATGTCACTCTCCAAGTCAAAGACTCCTCGACAACTGTCTCCTGCACCCAGGTTCCACAACCAACATGATGACAGAGGAAGTTATGTGTCAATTAGGTCTGACACTCTCACAAATGAATACTGGAGACGACTTTGCAAGAGGGATCATTAACAACCTCGAGGTGGCCTTTAACTCATGCCCCAGTGCTCCTTTCTTGATAAATGTAGTCATCATCAATGTTGTAAATAATTTGGGGGTTATTCTTCACAAAGATCTCATAGAGAATTTGAATGGAAGTATTCATGAACAACAGTCCAAAGCAACCATCCCTCATCCTGAAGGGGGGTTCTTTACCATCTACAATGAGCCTCTTGTTGGCTCCCTGGTTGAAACCTCAAATGATCCAAGTGACCAACTTTTGTGCATCAATAGTGGCCTTAATAATTGGTTCATCCAAGAAGGGAAGTTAGATATGGATACCATTGCAGAAACTGAAGGAATATGGACCTTAGAATTCGATGGATCACACTCAAGCTCTGGATCAGGCATTGGAGTAGTTTTAACATCCCCTTTGGGTGAAGTCTTTTACCATTCATATAGACTAGAATTCCATTGCACCAACAATGTCGCCGAGTATGAAGCCTTGATTCTAGGTTTCAATTTGGCAATTCACAAAGGTGTTACAATCCTAGAAGTAAAAGGGGACTCAGACCTCATTGTATCGCAAGTTTTGATGAGATTTTCCACTAAAAATGAAAAGTTGAAAAGGTATCGAGATGTGGCTCAAACCCTTTCAAAATCCTTCATAAAAGTGTCAATCGAAGCTGTTCCTCGAGAAGAAAACCATATGGTCGATTCTTTGGATGTCTCTGCTTCTACTTTACAACCATGTGAAGGACCTTTTCAAGATCTATGCAAGATGGAAGTTCTTTTTAGGCCTTTTATTCCCGACAATTTGGAACATTGGCAGGTGTTTGAGGATGATGATCAAATTATCAGATTCATGGAGAACAACAAAGAGTTTACCAATTCACAAGTTGGTTTCCTGGTCGATTCTATGGATCTAGAAGTCATTACCTGCAAAGAAATACCTTACCAAAGGGTTGTATTCCACTAGAAAACCTTTTTGACAGTCATGATGTTTGTAAGGGAAAGAGAACCAACAAGCAAGTTGAAGAAGCCCTAGAATTCAATATCGGTATAGAGATGGACCCAAGGATGGTGAAAATAGGAAAGGGCACCACCGAGAAAGAAAGAAAGGAAATACTAGCGCTCATCAGAGAATTCAGAAATACTTTTGCCTCGAACTATGATGATTTGAAAGCCTATATGGGGGATGTCATCCAACACGCCATACCTTTGGTAGAAGGGGCCAAACCATTCTGACAAAATCTAAGGCATATCAACCCAAAGCTAGCAAGACAAATACAAAAGGAGCTCCAAAAAATGGTCGATGATGGTATCATAGCCCCTATCATGTATTCTTCTTGGATGTCAAACTTGGTAGTTGTTCGGAAGAAAAATGGTGATATCTGCCTGTGTGTTGATTTCCGCAACCTCAACCAATTGTCATTAAAGGATAATTATCCCCTCCCAAACATGGAACATTTGCTTCAACAGGTCACATGGGCAGGGATGATGTCTATGCTAGATGGGTTCTCAGGGTACAACCAAGTCTTACTCAAAAGGGAAGACCAACTCAAAACTGCATTCACTACACCTTGGGGAACTTTTATGTACTAAAGCATGTCGTTTGGTCTTATGAACGCTGGTGCCAATTTTCAGAGAGAAATGGACTTTGCCTTCAGAGACCTCATATAAAAGATCATAGAAATTTACCAAGATGACCTTACAGTTCTGTCCAAGGATAGGAAATACCATCTCTCCAACCTTATGATTGTTTTTGAACGATATAGAAAGTATGGTATCTCACTGAATCCCAAGAAATATGTCTTTGGGATTGACGAAGGAAAACTATTAGGACACATGGCCTCACAAGGAGGAGTCTCCATTGATCCTGAAAGAGTCCAGTCGATAAAGGATGTCCACCCTCTAGCCAACAAGAAATATTTGCAATCTTTTCTCGGAAAAATCAATTTCATCCGTAGATTTGTGCCAAATTTTGCCGAGAGGATAAAACCTTTGAGCGCTTTGCTAAAAAAGGATGTTTCTTTCAGTTGGGGAGATGAGACAAACAAATCCTTTGAAGACATCAAAAATTCTATCTCCCAAGCCCCCATCTTGATTAGACCTGATTTCTCGTGGGATTACATAATATTCTCGTTTGCATCCCAGGATACTATTGCAGGCATCCTGATGCAAAAAGACGTTGATAACTATGAACACCCCATGGCCTTTATCAGAAAATTCCTAAGAGACTAAGAGTTAAACTACTCCATCACAGAGAAACAAGCCTATGCCTTGGTCAAATCCCTCAAACACTTCAGGAACTACATCGGTTACAATAAAATCAAGGCTTATGTCCCATACCCAGCTGTGAAGGACGTCTTATCACAACAAGACTGCATGAGTACTTGAGGGAAGTGGGTTTCCAAAATCCAGGAGTATGACTTAGAAATAAAACCCACCAAGATAATAAAGGGACAAGGTTTAGCCCAAATTCTAACCGAGAGCAACCAAGAGGCCATACAAATGGGTGAGAGTGAGCAAGTAAATGTAATGATCAGTGAACTAGAACATGATGAGTGGTATTCCAATATTGTTTATTATCTAAAGAACTTGTCTTGCCCTGATCACTTAGTGGACTATAAGAGAAGGGATTTGAGATTGAGAGCTATGAAATACTGCTTGACTGAAGATGGACTTAGGTGGAAAAATCTTGATGGTGTTATACTTTGATGTGTGAACAAGGAAGAGGCAAAGAAGATACGTGAAGAATTGCACTCTGGGCATTGTGGTGGACATTTTGTTGCTCGTGCTTTTCCCATAAGATTTTGAGGGCCGGTTATTATTGGCCAACACTTTTTTCAGAAACTTACCAGCACGTCCGATCTTGCAAACCTTGCCAATACTTCTCTAGCAAACCGAGACTCAAAGCACAACCCTTAAACCCAATGGTAGTAGAGGCACCCTTTCAGCAATGGGGTTTGGATTTTTTTGGTGAATTCAAAGACAATTTGAGTAATGGCTATCGGTGGATCCTAACAGCTACAGACTATTTCACCAGATGGGTCGAATCTATTCCTACAAAAAAGGCCACCGAGGAAGTAGTCATGAATTTCTTGGAAGACCGAATCATAACTAGGTTCGGTACCCCTTCCAAGATCACTACAGACAATGCCAAAGCTTTCAGCTCTTACACCCTGGTGGAATTTTGTTTCAAATATGGCATTACCCTATCCCATTCCTCCAACTACTACCCACAAGGAAATGGATTAGCAGAATCAACCAATAATAACCTCATGAATATTCTAAAGAAGGTTGTCAGAGAAAATAAAAAGTCATGGGATAGAAAAATAAAATACGCAGTATGGGCAGACCGAATAACAGAAAAAACTTCCACAGGAAAAACTCCTTTTGAGCTGGTATATGGACTTGAAGCAAATCTTCCTGTGACCCTCCACATCCCTATCCTTTGTTTTTCTCAACAATACACCACATATGCAGAAGCAATCCAAGGAAGGATCAATCAGTTGATTGAGCTAGTCGAAACGAGGAGAAGTGCCTTGGGTCAAATGACGAGAAATCAAGAAAAGATAAAGAATAGTTTTGTTCATAGAGCCAAGGAAAGAAAATTTGCTAAAGGAGATCCTGTGCTACTGTGGGATAAGAGAAAGGAAAAACCTGGTATGCACAAAAAATTTGACAGTCTATGGGGAGGCCCTTATAAAATCATGAGTTGTGCAGGTACAAATTCTTTCAACTTAGAGACCATGGAAGGAGAAATCATGAAGTTGCCCGTAAATGCTTTACATATCAAGTGTTCTTACCCACCAGAGACCTGACTCCATAGGTAAGTATAGGTAGGTAGGCATTTTCCATGTATTATACCATTTGCATTTCATGATAGTTTGCTTCCTCACTTGCTTATTGATTGTTTTATTTCAGTTGTATACATATATATTGCGGGGTGGCAATACCACCCCACCTTTGTTATTGATGCCATTTTCAAGTTGAGAAGGTCTGCAGGTTATGCCAGAGATGTTGAGGTTCTCATGTGCTCTACAGTGAGCACATGTCCCCGAGTTGGAGCCAGATGTTATCCCTAATTTCTAGGGATAACTAGGAGATCATGTCTCAAGGCCCACAGGTCCTAGACATGGAGTACCGAGAGCATGATTGACCTGGTATGGCCCTAGAAGGCCCATCTTTCTTCTCCTTCATCAAACTTGTCTTTTCAGCAGTAGTAGCATCCATCACCATCGGCCTGGTCTTGTATTAGAGAACACTCTTGCTCCATGAGGTAATTGGTCCAGGTATCATGGTATGTGTCATTTTTTATCATTATAACCTTTAGATATATGCATCTCACTCCTTTTATTTCTGACAAATTCTTGGATCTTACATTAACCCACTTGACCATGGTTGGGGGGATTGACAGGGTGTCCTAGCAAGCCTATACCCATAGGTTTTGGTTTTCCACCGGGGGGATTTATGAAGAGCCATCGTCTGCTCCCATCATATCATCACTTTTACATCTTATCTCCCACTCATCTATCCCATTCCCCTAGTTTGGGCATTAGGATGATCTATTTGTGGGGTTGCACCTTATCTCGTGGAAGAAGGGGCTAAAGGCCCAGAAGGTAAAAGTAGTTGGTAAAAGATAAAATCCATAAAAATGAAACCTAGAGATGCCTCACCCAGGGATCCCCGAGAAGGCAATAAAAAGCCTCTCAACAAGTAACAAGAGGGACCCTAAGAAAAATAACTGAACAAGACCTAGCCAAGAGGATAGGGGGTCTCATCATGAGCCAACCTATTATGTTCATGTGTACCTAGAAGTATGAAATTTCCATTATATGGTCACCACGCTAGGGTAGTGACCTTTGGTTGCATGGCCAACGGAAAGGGGGTCTCATCACGACCCATCCTTATCATCTCTGTGAAAGTGCTTGTGGGTAACACTGTCAGCTTTGGTCACCACGCCAAGGAAGTGTCCTCTAGTTAGTCCTTGAAACAAAAAGAAAAAAGAAAATAAATAAAAGAAAAGAATAAAGGCAATAAAGGGATTGGAAAGAATTGCATCCATGATGGGTATAGATCGCCTTCTACAAAGGCACCCACAGATAATATCATGCATCCCTGTCTCTCACTCTACTCGTATGTCTGGACATCCTTTGACCACATCAACTCATTTTACATGGCTTGGATGATACCCCTTGGAAACTTTCCTTTCCTTATGGATACTAGCCCAATAGGGTATTTTGTCTTTTTCTTCGGCTTTGTATTGTAGGTCTTTGTAATATCTTTGAGATATTGAATGACATATCAGGGTTTTTATGCATATGTTTGATAACCTTAATGATGAAACGTGATTCACATTGCTATGATCCCTGTGACTAATGAGCCCATGGAGGGCGAAGTTTTTGATGTGCAGGACCATGCCTAACGGACAGGTACTAGTTGGACCGGTACACATGGGGAGATGATTAGTTTGGACCTCCATGGTGTTGAAGAGCCCATTAGATGGTTGTTGGGACCCCATCAGGGGAAGAGACAGGACAATGCTTGATTGATATTTTTCACCTGAGAAGAAGAAGGACGTTCCATCCGAGACACTTTGGTTGAGCCCAACCCAGGGGGGTTGACCCACTTCAGGTGGAACGTCTCCCTTTGATGGCACAGGACATCACCTAGGGGCCACTGACATCACCTTCAATGTATGGAAGTTTCACAGGGCAGTTGGCACGTGTGGCAGGGTTTGGAGGCCTAAAAAGGGCCAACGTTTTGTCATTTGTGCTGCATTTTTCCCTAAAAAGGGCCAATGTCTCCCTTAGGAGGGCTTGACGTCTTTCTTATGCTCATTTAGGGCTTTAATTTAATAGTTTAATGTAAAAACATAATGATTTTGGTTTGTAGCCTTGTCGGTTATTTTTAATGACCTAATTTTAATTATAGGTCATGATACACTATATATTGAGGATGTTTTTCCCTCATTTGAACATAATAACACAACTCACTCTCTAGTGAGGTCTGATTTTTGCACCCTTCTTGGGTGTTTGGTCTTTTAAAGTGAGGCACACTTTTTGATGGAAGGATTTTCTTGGCATATTTGGCATTTCTCTTGAAGAAAGGTTTACAACTAGGGTTCGCAATGCTATTTCTTCATGATATGTAAGTGTTTTTCCTACAAAACTTCTTGATTGAATGGTTGTAGGTTTTTATTCTTGCATTTACTTATAAATTTGTTGATTTAAAACCCTAGGTAACAAGCACACAAGTAGGTCCTTGTTTCATGTCCCCTTAAAGAGAAATATTCAGCCATTGAAAAAGGAAGGAAGAGCCTAGCCTTTGCTACACTCTCTTTAATTTTTCCCTTGTGCTAGCTATGATTTTCAAAGGTTAAGAAGGAGTGGACGTCCCAGGCCTAGGTTATCTACACCTAGGGCCGTCCATCTTCTAGGGTTTGGTGATAGAGCCTTGCCATTGGAACACTCTCCCTCACCTCATCCTCTTGTTTTAACTTATCTTTTATGCTAGCCATTTTGCCAAGTTTGACCTAAGGAAGGAGGAAAGAGAACGAGGCGTTGCTTAAGCAACACCGGAGTGAGCCTCTTTCCCCTAGGGTTTTGATTCTATGGCCCTGCCATCGCTGCACCTTAGAACCTTTCCCTCTTGTTCTTAGCCTTTTATCCCTTCAACCTTGCATCCTCTCCTTAATTGACTCCATCTACCCGTAGGCACTAATCTTAGATCCACAACGTTGAAGTGATAGTGCTCAAACAACCTCTTAAACCTTTTAAATTTGAAACCCTAACTAACTAGCTAACCCTAACTAGGTTGACGTCATAATTGGTTATTCCATCTTCACGCAACGCCTTTTGATGATAATCAATTAGATGATGGTTGAAAGCATTTATTGAGTAAAAGGTTGATTAAATACATTGTTTGCTACATCATCTCAATAGTTATTGATGAATTGATATTTTCCATTGTCGTATTGATAAAACGTTGATCTCATTGATATCTGTTGCTTTAATTGCTTACATATTAATGTCAGATAGTTGCATGAAGTACTAACCCATTGAATTATAGCCTACATATATTATCTTTCTATTGTCTTGTTCCGGGTAGGTGTTCTCTTTTGGGCATACACTTCTCTATTGGTTGTTTGGTCAAACTATCTGACCTTGGTGGTAACCTGTGAGGAGGAAATTTTGCTTTGACCTTTATACTTTGGCCTCTTCAAAACCCTAGGTTACCGGGGACATCTCCCCTGGGATAACCTCCCTAAATAGAAAGGACCTCCCCATTGAGGTGACATTGGGTGGGGTAGGTTCATGTTACGCCAGTTTGGCCTCTATCTTCAAGCCATTTGACCTAGCTACAAACTGTGCAATAACAGATACCATCATGGATGGATTGACAGGTTCAACGAAATCCAAGGTGGGATCATGTGCATCCTCAAAATATATTTGGGACAATCTACAAGACCTTTATGTAATGGAAGAAGCAGAAGAAGAAGAAGTTGAAGAAAATTACAACATCTCACATTTCAAAGAAGAAAATAGAGGTCGGTTATTTTTCTTTAATTGTGAAGGAGTAGGTCATGTTGAATTTGAATGTCCTCATACAAGGATTGAAATAAATGACACTAAGGAAGAAAATTCCAATGAAGAAGAAGAAAATCATGAAGAAAAAATTATTCAACAAGAAGATGAGAATCTTAAAAATTGAAGCGTGTTGAGATTGAAAATAGCAAGCTCAAAGACACGCAAAGAAAACTAAGAAGTTAATTGGGTGGTTGTGAAAATACAGTTGTAAGCTTGAAGAAACAATTAGAAGACTTTGAGAAACTAAGAGAAGAAACCATTTCCTTGAAAACTCTACTCGAAGAAGAAAGAAGAATAGGAGAAGTAAGGAATGTCCAAATAATGAAGAAAGAAGAATATTTTGAGAAACTCTAAAAAGAAGTTGTCTCATTGAGGAAGAGCTTAAGAAACTCTCAAGCGCCAAAAGACTTAACACATCTTGGATGCATAGGTGAAACTTCATACAGAGAAGATGAAAATACCAACAAGAAGGTTGAAGAAAGAGCTACACAGACAGTTGATGAGAAGTGGACCAGGATACCAGAAAGAAGGAATGATTACAAAAGAGATGAATACCAAGAAGACCTCCTACCTTTAGGAATCAAATAAGTTTCAATAATTATGAAGGAAAATACACAAGAATAGATCATGAACCTAGATGGAATACATCACAAAGAAGCCCACTTACTCCAAGGTATCAAAATTTATTTCTTGGCCATTGTTATACTTGCAAAAAATTTGGACATAAGGCAATTAATTGTAGAATCAATGAAAGGAACAAATACACAAGAAACATGAATGGTGTAAATAGAAGATATGTAAATAATTGTGGATTTGTCAATAAAAGTTATAATTCATTTTTCCCATTGATGGACAAAAATATTGTATGCTACAAATGTAATTATCTTGGACACAAAGCACGAGATTGCAGATATATGAATGAAGATGTCTCTATGCCAACCATGGTATGGAGAAGGAAAGATATTCCAAACAATGAATATTGTCGAATAGCATTAACCGTTGAAGATTGTAAAGAAGAAGATGAATGGTATATAGACAGTGGATGTTCTTCACACATGACCGGGGATCAAGACAAATTCATCGGCTTGAAGAGAAAGGGCGGAAATGTTGCATTTGGAGATGATTCATTTGCCAAAATACTTGGAGAAGGTGTAGTATAGCTTGGAAGAAAATATGCAAAAGCAAAGAATGTCCTATTGGTTGAATACTTGAATCAGAATCTACTCAGTGTTAGTAAAATGCATGATCAAGGATACACTCTTACGTTTGACTCTCGAAAATGTAAAATCAGAGAAAATAACTCAAGAAGATTGGTTGCAACTACGAAAAGAAGACCGAACAACATATACATCCTAGACATGAAGAAGAGAGAGAATATAGAAGCCACAGAAAAGGATTCCAAGGAAGAAAAATTTCCAAAGACCAAAAATAAGGATGAAGTATTATTGAGTACCACATGTTCAGGGGGAGTAGCCCCAAAGAAGAGAGTTACCTTTTGCCATTAAACACAGGGGGAGAAGCCCTAACCTTTGCCATTGATGTCAAAGGGGGAGATAAATTGGGATCATGATGATAGGGGAAGAATGAGTGTTTCCATCAATGACAAAGGGGACGATTGTTGGAATATTGTTTGTTGTCATTGATGTCAAAACTAGTCATGGGTTTTGGACGGCAAGATTGATGAAGGTATTTGGACATGAAGGAAAATGCACATGTAGATACAAAACCCATGGATGGATAGTATACATCATGTTGTTTTCGGTGGTATGTGGCATGTCACATGGATCCTCATGGTTGAGGATAAATGAATTTTTGAAGATGAAAAAGTGAATTGAAGAAGGAAGTACATGTAGGCCCTGAAGGTAATTAAAGAAAATAATTAAAAAATAAGAAAGTGTCAAGTCAGCCCTAATGTCAAAAGGAAGTGACATAAATTGTATAAATAAATATCATTATACATTCAATTTATATACAAGTCGAATTTCAAAGGAAATCATAAGTAAAGAAGGTCAGATTTCAAGGGAGGATGAAGTCTTTTGGTGATGTGTTCTAAGGTATGTTATTTTCATGTCATCTTACCATTTTTTCTATAACTTGTTTTCTAGAACGATTTAGATGGTGAAATTGCTATGGTATTGAGAATACATATAAAGGTACCTGTGGTAAAAATTTAAGCTCTTTTTTTGATATAATAATGGAGATACACTCTGTGGAAGATAGGGTTTGTGACCATTCTTGAAGCTAGTCAATAAACAGGTGTTCCGGGTTAAACAATAACAACTTCTTCATAGAGAATCCAAATTCAGTGGGACAAATTTCATTGGAAATATTATGGACTATAGTTTCTTGTATGTGAGTTTCAGAATCGGATGTTAAATATTGAGCGTGGGGCATTCTGTGCAAGTTCACTCTCCTGAATATACCAGAATTGAATGAAGTCTACCATTCTTTATATAACTTCTTTTGGGGGAGGATTCAAGGAGTGAAACTTGGAGGAGTTTCAGAGAATACATTGAATAATATTATCTATAGGATCAAAATACTCCAAGAATTGAAGAATTGCAGAAATTGAAGAAGTCTCAGGAAGCATTATCAGGTTCTATGTGATGATTGGTTGATGGTGATGACTGAATGTAAAGTTTTATTATCTGTCATATATTCTTGGGTGGAAGGAAGGGGAAAGGATGGAGAGTTAAACTCTCTCATGATATTGGATGATTCTATCTTCCTCTTAGAGGTTTATCCCTCCCTTTACATTTGGAAGTTATAGCTACATTTGGAAGCCATTACTTCCCTTGAACAATAACTATTGATTATTTCTCATATATTATGCATGGTGTATTGTGGTGTATTGGTGTAACTCTTATATTATTGTTCATTTCTCATTGGATATAATTGAATGGTTTAAGTATAAGTTGAAAAATGTTTTAAATTGTACTTGATACTAATTCACCCCCCTCTCAATATAGACAGAAGTATAGGTTGATTTATGGTACATGTTGGAACAAGTTATTGGTACATGTCATTACATGTTGTTTGTTGCAAGTTGATCGGTATAGGTTTACAACAGTATATCTCGCAGTGATAGTGTGACAGTGGTTCCATCATTCTACTTATATTTTAGGACAGTTGGATGGGGAAAATAAAGGTGGTTGTAGCCACCATCCGATTGTAGCTGGAGAACATAGGGGATTGTAGCCTCCTTCTGTTTGTAGATAAAGAATTGGGTAGTTGGAGCTTCCCTCAGGTTGTAGCCTGAGAAACTAGAGGGTTGGAGCCTCCTTCCATTTGCAGCTAGAAAACATTGAATGTTACAAATGTCATAACTATGGACACATAGCTAGTGATTGTAGAAGCATGATTGATACTTCCATGGAAGAGAACATTGATATCAGATATAAGAAAGTATGGATAAAAAAACACGAAGAAAAGGTGAACAAAGACCAGGTCCCAAAGATCGCAAGATTGACAATAAAACATGATGAAGAAAATGCTACAGAGAAAAATAAAGATGTCATATACATAAAGGTTTGGAAAATAACTGAAAGAAAAGAAGGACAGGTAAATAAGGAACATGTTCAAGAGACTTTAATTTCAATCATTGTAGTGAAATATGAATCCACAAACATAAAGAAAGAAGTCAAAGCTCAGAGAGATGATGAATCTACCAATGAAGATGACGATGAATACACATCAGAGCAGAAATTTTTCTGAGCCATCCGGCTTAGAGACTCCTAGGTAACATGAATATTATATAAGGGGAGTCTATAAAATAGTTGTGATAGACAAAAGAACCATCCTTCGAGCAACTTGTAGAGTTTGATTAGATAGATCCAGAGCAGTCAGTTAGCAGAAGTATAGTTTGATAGTTGTAGTAGTGAAGACTTCATGATAGTATAGTAATAAATGGGTCAGCATTATGGACAGTTGTGCAGTAGAGTCTTGGACAATATGGACAAAGATGTATTTGTAAGAACACTTAGAAGGTTTGGAAAGATATATGACAATGGACACGACCATGGATTCATAGATTGGTTCAGAGAGTGGTTCAGAGACAAAGGAACATTATGGATGTTAATTACAAAGGAAATGACTTGAACAATGCTAATGGATTCCAAAAGGACAGATATTTTTTGGACACATATGGTCCATACAACAGTTCACATTCAAAACATAGTAATTCTCATAAACAACAATGACAAAACGCCCTATGAGATATGGAAAGGAAGCCCAACAAATGTGAAGCACTTCAGAGTATTTGGGAGAAAATGCTACATCAAAAGAGAAGATGGCAGAATGGGAAAGTTTGACTCTCATGTAGACAAAGTATTACTTGTTGGTTACTCAAGTACAAGGAAAGCATATAAGTGTTACAATATGAGATTTAACAAAGTTGTAGAAAGCATCAATGTAACAATTGATGGAACAAGTGGACGAGAATCAAAAGAAGAAGAAAATGAATCAGTGGAACAACTTTATGAAGAAGAAGCAACAGATGAAGAAGAAGTAGAAGAGGAAGAAGAAGAAGATTAGAAAGAATTAGAAGAGAAATTTCAACAACTTCCTCCAAAGACACCTAGCAAACGAGTACAAAAGAATCCTCATTCAGATCATATTATCGGAAACAAGGATGCATGAGTTGAGACTAGAAGAAGAATTCGTTCACCAGAACAAATGCACCTAACACTCTTATCTATGATTGAACCAAACATTTTTGAAGAGGCCAGCAAGGATGAATTTTGGAATAAGGCCATGGATGAAGAAATGGATCAAATAGAGAAGAATGACACTTGGGAATTAGTTCCAAGACCAAAGAATAAGAATGTGATTGGCACAAAGTGGGTATTCAGAAATAAATTGAATGAAGATGGACATGTTACAAGGAACAAAGCAAGATTGGTATGCAAAGGATACACACAGGTTGAAGGAATGGACTTTGAAGAGACATTTTCCCCAGTTGCCAGAATGGAAGAAATTCGTTTGCTCTTAGCTTATGCATGCTCCAAGAATATTAAAGTGTATAAGATGGACATGAAATTATCTTTTCTGAATGAGGAACTTGAAGAAAAAGTTTACAAACCAGAGGCAATACATGTCAATGATTCGTATCTTACTATATGTGACAACATCCAGACCAGATGTAATGTAGGAAGTTGGATAGGTGGCATGATTTCAAGTAGAACCAAAGGAATCACATGTATTAGCAGTGAAGAGGAGTTTCAGATATCTCAAAGGAACAAAAGAGTTTGGATTATGGTATCCAAAAGGAAAGGATCTATCACTTATTTCCTACATAGATGCATATTGGGAAGGTTGCATTGATGGCCAACGAAGCACCAGTGGAGCATCGTTCTACTTGGGTGAGTGTTTAGTATCTTGGCTAAGCAAGAAACAATCATCAATATCTTTATCTACAACTGAAGCAGATTATATTGCAACAACATGATGTTGTACTCAGGTTCTATGGATGAAACAAACATTGACAGATATACAAGTTGAGTATGATGATCTCATTCTAATCTATTGTGATAATGCAAGCGTCATTAGTATCTCAAAGAACCCGGTGATGCACTCAAAGACGAAATACATTCCAATAAAGTATCACTTTCTACAGGAACAGGTTGCAAAGAATAACATCAGAGTTGAATATGTGGGCACAAAATAACAAGTGGAAGACGTATTTACAAAAGCTCTTCCATGGGAAGCCTTTGAGTATCTTCGCCAAAGACTTGGAGTAATTTCTACTCCAAAATGAATGCTTTTGAATGCTTATCTTATATGTCTTAGATTTACACAAGGAAGCACCGTAAAGAGGACATTTCAGGTTGGGAGATCAGTTTCAAGAAGATTTCAGTCAAGGGGAGCAACCCCGGATGGAAATATACATTTTCCATTGATGACAAAGGGGGAGAGATTTATCAGATACAAAGGTAAATTCTTGGAGAAAGAGCACAAAAGCATGGTTCCAGGGGGAGCGATGGTCACAAGGGGAGCATGAGTGATATGACTTCAATATTGCATTAGAGTGTTTCCATCAATTCCAAAGGGGGATATTGTTGATTATTTGGGTTGGTTGTCATTGATGTCAACCCTTGAAGAAAGTCTGATAGAGAATTTTAGTAGCACAAAGATTTGGGTAATGGACCCAAGTTTGTTTGATGTATAATGGTATGAGTTTTAATATATTTGAAGGTAATAATATTCTAGATGGATAGTACATGTCATGCCATTTCCAGTGGTATGTGTAACGTCACATAACTCCTCACAGTTAAATATTTATGGCCATGTGAAGCTGTTGTGAGTTATGTGTAACGTCACATAACTCACATAATATTCTAGATTGATGAGATAGGTTGTTTGGACAGGTTATTTGTACATGTTTGGTGCATGGTTGATGCACTTGTTTATCGTATAGGTTGAGGTACAAGTTGATGTATGGTACATGTTGGCACGTGTTATTGGTACAGGTTGTTACAGGTTGTTTGGTGCAGGTTGATTGGTACAGGTTTACAACAGTATATCTCATAGTGATAGTGTGACAATGGTTCCATAATTCTACTTATATTTCAGGGTGGTTGGATACGGAAAGGACAGGTGGTTGTAGACACCTTCCGGTTGTAGCCGAAGAACATAGGGGGTTGTAGCCTCCTTCTGGTTGTAGCCAAAGAATTGGGGAGTTGGAGCTTCCCTCAGTTTATAGCCCAAGAAACTAGGGGGTTGGAGTCTCCTTCCAGTTGCAACCAGAAAACAAAGGAAGTTGGTGCTTCCAATGAATGTAATTCTTAAAGACATATAATAAAAATCATTCAGTGGTTTTCTCCCGCTTTGGGTTTCCACGTAAAAATATTGGTGTACTGTGTATGTGTATGATTTCTCATTTGTTCATTGTTTATTTCCTCTACAACTATTGTATGATAATGCTACATTGATCATAAAAAAATATAACCCTTGCATATTGGTTAAAAAGGATTCAATTGCTCTATTACTAATTCACCCCCCTCTTAGTAATCCAATAGGGGTAACTAATAGTGCTACCATATTGGCACCCTTATGCTAGAGTAGTCAGAGGTGATTGTGAACAAAAAAAATTATGACCTTCTTGTTCTTATAAACCCTAGTTTATGAGTTGTGAATTCTTCTTATTGGATTTGAGGTTTAAAATCCCTTATTTCCTCACGGTTGTGACTTCTTCAAATTGCATAAAATACACTGAAGAATAGTAATGGTCCAAAATATTAAAATATCATAACAGAACAGAAGTACACACCATGTACATAATGTGAGTGTGGAGCACAACTTCAAGATATATAATTTACACCATAAATCCTAAATAATAGGAGAACCTCCTCCAAGTAACCAAGTACACTCATACATCACAATTCACATCTCTTAATAATCAATACATGATCTCTATATATACCTATTCACACTTTCACATGAGGCCCCTTTACTATTAGGCTGACCTTATTACATATATATTTACACATTACATGTACATTTATCCCCATATATTCCCCCATTTTGGGTTATATCATATATATTTGACCCTATATATTCCCCCTTTGGGTCATAACATAGTACCCTCCTTCAAAAAGATATGTCCTCAAAGATTTGCAATTAAAGGCTTTACATGTGATGAAACTAAGTAATATGATTTTCTTATGTTCCTACATTCTTCTTTCCATTGATGATGATCCATCCATCCAAAATCAATTATTTTTTGTCGTAATCCTTGGTGTCTAGTTGTTGCATAATTTTATTTCCTTTGCTTCCATGCATCGTTGTTTAAGCTTCTCCAATTTGTAGTAGACGTTGGTCTATTATAATATCTTATTGAATAACTTTTTTGTGACACCATATTCCATGAATATTGATAAGTATTCCATATTCTTCCTTGATAATGATGATAATGATGTTCTTTTCTTCCTTGAAATCTTTCATGATAATGAGGGTGTCGATATGGTTTCACATTCGACATGTTTTCTACATTCTGCACACCCATTTCATTTATCTTCTTTTCATAGACAATGGCATCCTTGATCATATTTGATTGGTATTTGATTACTCTATCCTTGGAGACAATACCATCATATTTGGCATGTACATCCTCTAGTTGGAGTTCAACTTCTTCAAGTATCTTCTGTTGGCCTTCTTCAATCTTGTCTTCTTTCTCCTTTTGAAAATGCCATGTGACCCCATCTATCAAATTCTAACATCCTTCTTCAATTATGGCTTGCATTTATGATTTTACCTCATCAATATTTAAGGATTATTCAACCTTCTTGCAAATTTCTTATTCCAGTCTTTTGGTAGCTTCTTCATCCAAGATCCTTGTTTCTTCATGATTTTGATAATTCTTCTTCTCTTATTTCAATATTTTAACCTCATACAATAGTTTTTTATTATGGTTTTGTAATCTACATATCTCTTCATATTTCTTTTTCAAATATTCCCTTGAATCATCCTTTTCCCACTTTGCTTTGCTACTCTTTTCTTTCTTTATGTTCTTAACCTCCTTAATGAGTGATTCATTAAGGAATTGCATCTTGGTGAACTCATGGTTTTTCTTTGTAATATATTTTATTACCTCTTCATTATCCTTTTGAAATTTGGAAACATTTTCTTTTGATTCCTTTAACTCATATTGAATTTTACACATCTCCTCCATTCTTTTATCCTTGATCCATTTATTTGAGAAGAGTTCTTCAAACTTTCCCCATGTGGAGTGGAATCCAATATCTTGATTAAGGATATTCCACCACTTAGAAGCTCCCCCCAAAAAAACAAGAGATTCCCCAAAAGGATTGAAACCTTTATTCTTTACCATCCTCAACCATTCTTTAATATTGGTTTCATATTTATCTTCATCTCCACTAAAGGTAGGTGTTTCCATTGATTCTTAATTGAGGCATAACTCAAACCTAAACTCACAGCTTCAATATATTAATGATAATGATATCCAATAGTTATAATAACGTTTCCAATATAATCTTATGTGTTTTCTCTTTCTAATGGATTTTGAATTAGCTCAATTAGACATCCCAATCAAACGTTATGATAGTTTTAAGTAAACATACCTTTGAAACCTTCATTTGGAGTCTATCCTTCTACCCAACCTTATATGATGTAGGTTCCATATTTTTCTACTTCTTTCATATTATAAAGTCATGGTTGATTATGTGCTTACAATATACAAAGAAAGGATAAATCTATGTCATGGGTATCTCTATTGGTTATAATGTCTTGCAATATTTACTTTCTTTCTTTTAGTATTTGAGACAGCCTAGTCCTTCTTAGGTATCATTGTGCTTAAAATAATATATTTGATTATTGAAGAATATGTTGGGATTTGTTGTTTATAATTCACCCATATTGAGCTAGCAAAGAAAATATGAATCTCATAAAGTGGAGTGTCATTTATTAAAAAATAAGGGAGGGAATTTTGGGATCTTTCCATGATCCCTTTGATATTGGTCCTTTTTCCTCTGACAAGGAAAATAGTTTAGTAACTCTCTCCCTATATTTAGTGGTGGTAGATATTGCTTTAAAAACCCTTTAGATCCACTTGACCTTGGGGCTTCCAATGAGAGTTTATCCACCACATTAGAGATTTTTCCCAGTAGGATGTGGTTTATTGTTGTCTAGTGGTTTGATGTAATTAATTTTTACTTAGTGTCATAATGATGATTATTATAACATCATTTGTGGGTCCCTTATACATGTAGCATGTCCTCACTAGGTTTTTGTAATATTGTGCATGTGCACATGGGGACAGTTTTGGGAATTATTTGGTGGTGTCCTATTTCTCTAGTAATCATGACCTTCACTGATAGGTCATTCTTATCCACTACTTCTCCTTTATATCTTGATGATCTAGGTGGATCTCAGTGGCCAACCACCTTTTCCACTAAATAAAATTTTCGAGCCTATGGTTTTGATAAACCATGATATTCACCATTTTGATGGGGAATGGAATGTATACCATCTTCATTTTTTAATTACAAACATAATGTAATGATCTTATGTGCATGCCTACAACATAGCGTTAATGCATCATATCCCATTAGAACTCCACAATTAAGCGCGTTCGGGCTAGAGTAGTACTGGGATGGGTGACCACCCGGAAAGTCCTAGTGATTTATGTGCCTATGGAATTTTATAAACTTAGATTAATTTATCCCACATGCATCATGGGAATTGTTATCCTCTCACTCTCTCATATATAATTGAGGTGAAGGAGGCCCTTTCAATATGTAATGGAGTGTAATGTAAATCTTGTTGCGAACGAAGCATAGCCAACATCTCTTTCTTTTCAGAGATAAGCTACCCCATTTTGCAAGTTTGTGTTCTACAATGTTTTTTCTATCTTATTCATTAATAGAAGTTGGGTTTCATTTTATTTTTGTGTTCTCTGTTATATTTATGTTTTTGTCTCGTTTCATTCTTAGCGTAGTCCTGATTAGTGGTATTAGAGCAGTTTTATCCTAGTCATTTCTCAGAGCAGGTCCCCGATGAGGTCATGGTATAGAGAGGTGGGTCTCCAACTATTTTTTCTTGAGGACAACTACTCTCGCCAGCCCAAGTGACCTCCCATGGTGGATGAAAAGAGAGATGACAAAGTAACTGATCCTTTCAAGACATTGTTCAAGGAATCCCTTGTACGACAGAGGAATGCGATGATGGAAAAACACTCAAATCCTTCGAAGACAATCGATGGCGGCGGTCGAGGCATCTTTGTCAAGTAGCCATTTCGCAAGTGTGACACCCTTCAAGGTACAAGCCAATTTTGATATCCCCTTATTTGAAGGCTAGATAGATGCATTTGCTCTAGAAAAATGGTTGAATATGCTAGAAGGTTATTACTACGACGAAAAAGTTCTCAACAATGAAACTATCACCTTTGCACTCCTTGAATCCCTTCCCCGTGTTAGAGCTTGGTGGGAAGGTTACTGGGAGAGGTACATCATGGATGAATCTACACCATCCAGGTGAGAACCCACTTGGGTGGACTTTGTAGATGCCTTAAAGGAGGAGTTGTACCTTGTCAGAAACTATGATGACCAATACATGAGATGGATGACTCTACATCATAAAGGAGATTAGATAGTGTGGGATTACACTAACATATTTCATACCTTGCACTCAAATTTTGGTATCAAAGACTCCAAGTGGCACCTGGTTTTGAAGTATTGCAGTGGTATGCACAGGTACATCCAAATAGAAATGGATTTCTTGGAAATATCCTGAGTGGGTGTTGTTTATCGATATGCAGTCAAAATTGAGTAGAAATTCAAGCACCGGAGTAAGCGAGGGTTCAGGTTTGAAAATACGCCACAACGAAATCATGGAAAAGGAAACCTTAACTCGCAGAACAAAGGATAGAGAAAAGAAGGCCAACCTCAAGAGATCCATCCCAAGAAGCAAGAAAAGAAGGGTAACATGAATCCTAAGAAAGACACCGGAAAGTGAGGTGAGTTCTACAACAACCCCTGGAACAAAACCGATGAATGTCACTCGAAACAATCATTAGTGGTCGAGCTCAAATAAAATGAATCAAAACATGACTCAGACTTTGATTCAGAGCATAATAAAGGGAAATGGATCATCGATGCAGAACCCACTGCTACCATCGCAGCCATAATAATACAACCAAAAGAACAAAAGGAGTGCATCTTACACTTGCAGATGTGGATAAAGGAGACCCCACTTCATTTCATTGTTGACAGTGGGAGTCATAAGAGCCTCGTCTCATCCAAGTTTGTTAAGATATTGAAGTTTCCAATGATTCCACACCTCCAAACATACACCATCATATGGTTGAGTCAAGGATGAGACATTCGTGTTATCAAAAAATGTTGCATGTCCTATGGCATAAATCCCTTTAAGGATGAGGTAGTGTGTGATGTTTACCCACTTGAATTTTGTGATGTTATTTTAGGACAACGTATATGTGGAAATGTCACACTATCTATGAGTCTCAACCCCACTATTACACATCAACATTACTCGCTTTGATAAGTGTCGCAAGTGTCGCATATTGTTCACAACTGTCGCAAGTGTCGCATGTTGCTCGTAAGTGTCGCAAATGTGAAGCAAAGCATACTGCCATGATGATGACACCAAGGAGACACTTAGAATACCTCAAACACCTGATTTGGAGGAAGAGGGATGGTTAATTGAAGTCAGGTATCTCTTGCCACCTGAAAGAAGCTCTCAAACTAAGGTTTTAAGGGAGAGCGCTCCCCTATCTCACCCTTAGGAGTGTTGGTGCTCCCCTATAAGGTGCTAGGGAGCGTTATAGCACCAAACTGCCCCTCTGAAGGAGCGCTATCAATTTTTAGAGCATTGGCGCCCCCCTTGAGCTTACTAGGGAGCGCTATAGCACCCTGATGCCCCTTTTGAGGGAGTGTTGTCTAATCTGGGCAGCAGTTGATCTGTTGAGGAGGATAAGGGGAAGATCTTTCAAGTTTTGAAGACAGTTGCATTCGAACTCCTGGTTTAACCATGATCTTAAGAGAAGATCCCTGATCTAAGGAGGGAATTCCTCAACTTACCCTAAAGATACCTCAAGAGGTTAGGCCTCTCTGAACCTATATAAGCAGGCTCTATGATGGTGGAAAGGGAGAAGAATTGCAAGCATGAAACCTATGATCTCATAGGAAACACAGAGTGGACTGGAGGAGAGTAATCAATGAAGTTGTTTTCATCTAGGTCGTGGATATTTTGAGCAAGGGTTAGACAAAGGGGACTTGACGAAGCTGTCACATTCGAATCTACGGCTGTAAGTTACTTTTGTCATTGTTCTCATCAATATGACACGCTTGGCCTGTTTCTTTCTAGTTTGTGTTTGATCTTACATGAACTTGTTGCTGATAGATAGATCTATTTTCAAGATAACAGAAATAGAGTAGGAAGTGGTTGTACTATTGTTTGTCTACAGGGCTCATTGAGGAGCGAAAGATCAGAGCACAACTCGGAGCGTGCAGGGACAAATACCGGTAAAAGGTACTTCTTTTCTCCTTCCTCCTCATGCATTAGTTTGTATAGATATGAAAGGAAGTCAGTGTGCACGTTAAGCGTCTTCTGTCTTAAGAGTTAAGAGTCTAGCTCTCAAGAGGAGATCTACCTATCCGCAGGGAGATTTTCCTTCAACAGAAACTGGTGACCATGCTGGGGACCCTCGAATCGAAATTTTTTGGTTTTGATTTCTCCTCATAGACCTTGTCTTACCCCTTGATTTTTTTCAGACCTGGTTCACCCCTTTTTTATTGATTTCATGAGCTGATTAACTCCCTACCCCATCACACTCAGCTTGATTGCCAGACTAGACTGCAATTTTTGGATTTTTTTACATTTTTATGAGATTTTCAAGCCTGGCGCCCCTGTGGCTGTGTTAATAGAGTGCCAGCGCTCCCTAGGTGTCTTAGACAGAGCGCTATAACGCCTGGTACCCCTTACACAAAAGCGCCAACCCTCTTTTGGCCAAAAACCTTTCCAGAATTGCTTTTTTCAAGGTCTAGTCTCTGTGTTTTACTTGTTGAGCCTCTCTATGAGTCAATGCTTCTTCCCATTCAACCTTGACATCCTTCCTTATGAGGAACAAACACCTTGTTGTTTAGATTTTGTAGCCTTCTTCATTATTTTTGAGTTTTTCTGCTATTGGGAGTTTGAAACCCATGCATTGTTTTTCTCTCTTTTTCGACTGAGCGAG
The DNA here is from genome assembly GCA_009831015.1 of Picea engelmannii. Classification (NCBI taxonomy): domain Eukaryota; kingdom Viridiplantae; phylum Streptophyta; class Pinopsida; order Pinales; family Pinaceae; genus Picea; species Picea engelmannii. Next base: position 187,806 of record ML799267.1, read on the forward strand.
AAACTCTAGTGAAGGACATCAAAAGTCTACGAATCTCTTCAATTGGATGTTGTTAAGGTCATTGTTCTTCGATATATCTTTTTGTGTGAAGTTCTTGATTTTCTTTGTTTTCTTTTCTTTTGCTTCTTGTTTTTTATCACAACAAGAGGGTGTATTGTTTGTATGAAACTTGCTTGTGTTTTTTTGAGTTTCCTTGATCCAAAAGGATAATTGGCAGGAGCAGTGTTGTTTTGAATTAATCATTATTCACATACAAACAATAAAGAGACATCTTCGTGATTGATTTTTCATATTAGAAGGCATTTCCAAAAGTTTTAGCACCACATCGGATTTGATTGAAGAAAATTTGTTTGAGGACATTCCTTATTAGTGCTTGTTAGTGAAAAGAACTCTCTCTCTCTCTCCCTTAAATAGATATTCATCGAAAAGAAATGACTGCTTATCATCCTTAATGCATTTTTTTTGGGATTGAGTCGTCATTCCATCTGTTTCACTTCCATGCACCCCTTTTGAGTAAATAACAGCTATAAAATGAACGCTAATTAAAAAACTATCTAGAACGTTTTCTTTTCTAGGATCCTCCACCAACAGTAGACTAGGACTAGTACTTTGGATTAGGCTGTGAGCATAACTCTCCAAAGTTTCCAAAAAAACATTAGCATCCCGAGCTAGGGAGAGTCAAATCCAATTTTCGTATAAGTCTGCCTGGGATCCCCCTCTCACACAGGGGTCACACACGAGGTCGCACTCGGGAAAGCTACGAAGATTATCCCTCCATGGTTTGACTGATTGTAGTGGTCATATCATATTATGGGGATCGCTTAAAGGTATACCCACAATGTTGAGTGGAATCCTTTCAAGTTGATTTCGGACTAGATACCCTGCCCATACGTTCGGACTAGACTGTCGACTGTACCCGCCCAGGGGCTGACTGTGAATTGGTAACCTTAGTGGCCACAATATTTAGGGTCTTACACAAGGTGACAATGAAGGGAAGTCTCACTATACCTGGAGCAGACATTGGTCAAACTCACTCGGGCTCCTTGGAGGGTAAATCCACAGTTACTGCGTGGAATCTTGCACCAGGGTGAAAGTCCGTTAAGCAAGTCGCCATTGTAACTGTTCCACCATATCCCTGCCCCTTCTTGACTTGATCACACGACGTTGGATTTCATCACCAACTAGTACAGTCATCGAGAGAAGGTCTTGTTTGCTTCGTTTTGATTCCTAGATTCTATTAGCATATGTTGTTTATTTTCACTAGCTGGCCATAGATCTTTTTCGTCGACTCCTTTTCGCCAACATCAACCCTCCACGCCGTTTGCGGAGGCTACAGGGACTTACTCCAGAAAATATGGAGGAGAATACCCCTTTAACCCCTCATTCTAAGGAGGAACCTCCTCAATAGAGTGAGGTTCACGACACTATAACCTCCCAAGAAGAAGTTCCCACCCCTTTAGAGAATTTTTGAATTGTTTCAGAGTCTCCAGAGGCTTTCCGCATTCCGGAGGGATATGAGCGATGTGTTCTCCAACTGAATTCAGTCAGTGAATTTGTCGTCGTCAATCCTTCTGACATTCTGACTGGGCTGCATTCAAACCCTTTAGTTGATGACCCCTTTTGAACCACAGACATTGTTCGAAGTTCACCGCGCATGGTGCGGGATCTTTATGGAACAGGAATAGGTGTTGATGCACCTATCACCTACACCGTACCTTTAAACCATTTTACCGGTACTACCATTTTTTCAGCCACACTGTCCGTTGGTCTGAACACATCATTCGTTGGCCCAAGGTCCACTTTTTCTCTCTAGAAGACCCATTCTACAATGGTCCCTCAAGTTCTGACTATTCCCATCGGTAATGCGGTGGTTAGCCAAGATGCAATTGGCACACCGATAACACCTAGACCTTCATCATCACTCCCTTTTGGGTATAGAGCATTGAATTCTTTTGCTACCACTACTACCCAAGTTATGTTGGGAAGTTCCACACCTATCCAACAACCCAAACGCACTGGTCTTGGTGGTTTTAATCCATTCAGCGATATCTGTCAGTCATTTACGTCTTGTTCTCAAATTCTGGGAACTCTACCTCAAGCTGGGGAGCATCCTCCCACCGAAGGACAACTTCCATTTGGAGGGCACCCTCATGCTGGGGGGAAACCTCAATCTGGAGCTTACCATCAACCGTATGGACAAAACGTGTCCACCACACCCAATCCGTGGAATATCCCTTTTCTAGGAAACCCACAGTTCTCGGAGGGACACAATTCTCAAGCTCCACAACAACCTCTTCCCTCTCAAGGGACTCATCTATATCCTCCTTATGGACAAATGCCAAATCCAGCTTATAATCCTCAAAACTGATCCGGTTATCCCCCTCTCGCACATGTTTCTCAAACTCCCTCAAATCCTGTGTACCCTGGTCAACACCAACCCTATACAAGAGGACCCATTAGTTAAAATTATCCGTCTAACCTGGTGTATGGTCCTACTGGTGTTCCTATGCCACACCAGTATTACCCGCAGGTTAACCAACAACTACCCTTCCTAGTGACTCTTCCTAGTGACTCTTCCTAGTGACGAATGATCCTATTTTTCATTCTCCGGTTTGGCCAGCTATCCCAGCTAAACTTCCTTCTAATATTCCAAAATTTGATGGAAAGTCCAGAGAAGACCCAAACAACCACATGATGACTTTCCATTTGTGGTGTTCATCCAACTCCCTCATGGACGATTCTATATGTTTGCGTCTTTTCCAACGAACGCTTACGGGTTCTGCAGCGAAGTGGTATATTGAACTACCACGAGCTTCTTTTCACGATTTCAACTCCCTTGCCATGTCCTTCCTCACACACTTCCAACTACCCATTCGATATGAGAAAGGTACTGAACTATTGACCTCCCTTCGTTAGACAACCTCCGTACATATCTCTGATCATATTCATGAATGGAGACGATGACGAAGGTTAATCAAAGCGGTCATTCCTAACCAATTATTAGCGGAATGGTTCACCAAATCACTGTTACCCTAGATCGCTCGTGATGTTTCCATGGGTGGTGTAGTCACCGAGGAAGAAGTTATTGCTCAGGCTTAGTACTTAGATTTGGTTTATTCACAATCTGGTACTCTGTATGAGTTGATACCAAATGCTACCCGTGCCACTAATGATCCATCCAAACCATCGTCTACCTCGCACGCAAATGGAGTTATTGGCTCCATCAAACCCCAATCAACTTCCCAGTCGACTGGAACAACCTAGCGCTCTGCTTCGACGTCTTCTCCCAGTTCGATTGCACCCTCTTCTACCTCCCCTCAAACTCAGGTTTATGAGGTGAATGCGGTCCAATCAACCCCTTCACAACAACCTGGGGGCAAGAAGAAAGCAAGAAATAAACCAAAGAAAAACAACAACAACGAACAACCAAAAAATCAACCGCAAACCCCAGCTGTCGGAAAACAACCACAACAGAAACCAAAATTCCCATGTCTCATTTGTGGTGATGATCACTACACTCGATACTGTCCACATCGCGATGAAGTGGCCAAGATTTTTAAAGGAAATTCACAACCCGTTGTGCTTACCCAGCCTTTTCCACAGCAGCAATATTTGGTTGCTCAAACCCCCACTAGTTCCAACCAGTCCCATGATGAGGCCTCGACAAGTGCCCACATTTACATGTTTAACGGGATTAATCTGACCACTCGCACTATGACTTATGACACACCGATTAAACCTGATAAGGCGAAGCCCGCTAATGGTTCCTTATCGGACCCATTACCATCCTCTGTTAGTCCTTCATCTTCTATCCCTCCATCCAGGCCACTTCAGATTGAGAAACCTTCGTTTGACTCCATTTTACACCCTCCTAAGAGCACCATCCAAAAATCTACCTTTAATCCTAGTTCATGGGCTGCCCAAAACTACAACATTATTGAAGATTTGGCTCAAGCACCGTGTGCTATGTCTGCTTTGGAAGTTCTACAACACTGTCTCAGTCAACGTAGAACTCTCTTAGCCTCCATCAGTGCTTTCTATCCTGATTTATCTAATAACCTCACGTTTAATCTGGATGATCATCAACCTCGGCTCTCCCACCAACTAGCTTTTCAGATCGATGTTGTTGTTCACAATCAACAAATCCACCGAACTATCTTGGATGAGGGAGCCTCTACTTGTGTCATGTCTTTAGCTTGTTGGAAAGGCTTAAAATCACCTTCCCTTAACAAATTCCCTATGATGTTACGCGCTTTTGATGGGCAAGGTTTTCATCCTCACTAAATTTTACAATCTTTGGCCATTCAGTTGGGCGGAAAAACTGTTACCGTTGATGTCGAGGTGGTCGATGCCCCCCTCAATTACAACCTACTACTTGGAAGAAGTTGGTTCTATGCTATGACTGTCGTCGCCTCGTCGGGGTTTCGATGTGTACAATTCCCCCATCAAGGAAAAATTGTCACTATCGATCAACTAGATTTTTGTACACCCGACGCTTGTGCCCCTGTCACCAACAACATTCCTTTTTTGGGAGACCACCCAGTTACGTATGAAAGCGTTGGTGTTGGCTTATTGAAAGATTCTATCCTTATGGGTACCTTCCCTACACCACTTCCACCCACCACACATCATATTTCCACTGTCAATATGATTTTGACTACGGCTTATCAATCTTTGGAATCATCTGACCCTTGGATTGTACCTAGTCCTTTGGAATTCGATGTGCTCAGTGACACCATGCCACTTAGCCCAACATAGGCCGCATACGTGGCTATTCAATTTGCCTCTCCCTCTCCGGACAACCCACATTTACTGGCACCTGATGCCTACTCGATGCCTTCATGGTTGGATTCCCTATTGTCTGCAATCGATTACATTTCCCAAATTTTCCCTTCTGACGAATCTGTAATGGAAATGCTTAGTATTGACAACATACCTTGGGATGATAACCATAATCGATCCTATTTTCTTCCACCTTTGGAAGAAATCCACAAAGACATGCACTCTATCTTCCCTCCTGATGTTACTGATTCTCCACAATCTCCCATCCTCACACAAGATACTCTTTCTGAGGGTAATATGGGTAACATATCTACTATGATCGTTATTGATATTTCAATCAAAGAAGGCATTCTGGAAAACATTAACCTTGGTGCTAATTTCACACCCGAAGAAGTGGTATCTTATACTGCTCTGTTTAAATAATTTTGTGATGTCTTCACTTGGAGCTACGAGGAAATGCCCAAAATCGACCCTTCGATCGTCATACACGAAATCAAGACTTACCTTGGTGTGAAACCTGTCCAACAGAAACTCCTCCTGGTTCATCCCAAGAAAATCACAGCTATAAAGGCAGAAGTTGAGAAACTTTTAAAATCTGGCTTTATCTACCCCATCCCTTTGACAGAATGGGTCTCCAACCTTGTTTCGGTTTCCAAAAAACAAGGAACCATCCGTTTCTGTGTTGACTATCGGGATCTCAATAAGGCTTGTCCAAAGGACAATTACCCTACACCCTTCATCAACCAGATTATTGATAATTGTGTTGGGAGCGTAATCTTCTCTTTCATGGATGGCTTCTCCGGGTATAACCAGATTGAAATTTTACCTGCTGATCAACATAAGACGGCCTTTATCTGCCCATGGGGAACTTTCTCCTATCGAAATCTACCTTTTGGTCTCAAAAATGCTCGTGCTACTTTCCAGCGGGCCATGTCGTACGCTTTCCATGATATCAAGCATATCGAAGAAACCTACCTCAACGACTTACCTGCCCACTCACCCAATCAAGCAGATCACGTTGATCACTTACGGGCTATTTTTCTTCGATGTCGGTTCTACCATATCCGCTTGAACCCACATAAGTGCATTTTTGTTGTCGAATCCGGTCGACTCCTCGGTTTTGTAGTCTCTAAAGACGGGATTAGGGTGGACCCCTTAAAGATTAAGGCTATTCTAGCCTTACCCCCACCTGCTAATTTGACCCAACTCCAAAGTTTGCAAGGAAAAGAAAACTTCCTTCGTCGTTTCATTTGTAATTACGCTAAGATAACTAAAGGATTCATACGGTTGCTATAGAAAAACACCCCTTTCATCTGGGATGACATCACTCAATGGTCATTTGATGCTCTCAAGCATACCTTGACCCACGCACCTTTGTTGCACCCTCCAGAGTATACAAAGGACTACATCCTTTACTTAGTTGCCTCCACTTCCACTATTGCAATGGTGTTGGTTCAAGAGGACCCCAACGGTGAGGAACATGTGATCTATTACCTGAGCAAGAGTCTATCTGGACCTGAACTCCGATATTCACATGTAGAGAAACTGGCTCTGGCAGCCATCATGGTTGTCCAGAGATTCTGCCATTACATCTTACTACGCACCACCACGGTGATTGTGGACTCAAACCCCATGTACCACGTCTTGACACATCAAGTGCTCGGGGGAAAATACTCTAAATGGATTCTCATCCTTAAGGAATTCAATCTTGAATTTACGAAGTCCAAAGCTAAAAAGTCCCTGGTGTTTGTGGATCTTATCTGCGATCTCCCCCATGCTGATGAAGACATTGAACCTAGAGATTCTCTCCCTGATGAAACTCTTTTCCTCATCAGCACCTCTGATCCTTGGTACGAAGACATCCTCCTTTACCTCCAAACCCAACGCTTTCAGCCTAACACTTCCCGTGAAGAGCATCGACGTATTCGCCACCATTCTCGTCATTACCTTATCATCGATGACACCTTGTATCGTCATGGTATTGATACTATCCTTCGACGATGTTTGATTCATGCAGAGGTTGAACACATTCTGAACTATTGTCACCTTGGCGCCTGTGGTGGTCACCTTTCTGGGATGGCCATAGCCCAAAAAATCCTACGTCCCGGCTATTTTTGGCCCTCGATTTTCAAAGATTGTATTGAGGCAGTCAAAAAATGCCCACGCTGCCAAGTTTTTAACAACAAGGCATGAACCCACCCTACAGCGCTGCACTCCGTTATCGCCATCGGCCCCTTTGCAAAGTGGGGTTTCGATTTCATGCAATGTAAGCCTACCTCAGCCGAGGGGCACGGTTATATAATCGTCGTCATCCACTACTTTACAAAATGGGTTGAGGCTATGCCTACCTTTCTGAACGATGGTTGTACCACAGCTCTTTTTATTTTTAACCACATCATAACTCATTTTGGTGTACCACACGCCATTGTCACCGACCACGGTGCAGACTTTAAGAACCAGATGATGAGTGAATTGCACGCCAAGCTGGGTTTTCACCATGAAAACTCATCCCCATACTATCCTCAGGCCAACGGACAAGTTGAGGCCATCAACAAAGTCCTCAAAACCATGATTCAACGCATGGTAGGGGAAAATAAGACATCCTGGCATCTACAACTTTTCTCCGCTCTCTGGGATTATCGTGCTTCCGTGAAAACCGCAACTAGATTCACTCCTTTCCAGTTGGTGTATGGCATTGAAGCCATTTTACCAATCGAGTGTGAGATTCCATCTCTGAAACTTAAAGTAGAACTCCTACCCCATACTTCTGCCAAAGAAGAACATATCTTATATCTGACAAAACTGGACAAAACACGTCGTGATGCCTCTCTCGTTAACGAGGCACATCAGAAATGGATAAAAAATCAATACGACAAATCTGTCCATCCTTGGACTTTTGCAGAAGGAGACTTAGTCCTCGTCTATGACCAGGCTCATGACAAACTAGGGACAGGTAAGTTAGAACCTCTGTGGCATGGCCCTTACATTGTGAAACGTGTTCTACACAGAGGCGCCTACGAGTTAGTTGATTATGATGGAATTTCTCTAAGGGAGCCCCGGAATGGGCTTTACCTTAAAAAGTACTATGCCTAGATCACCTAGCATGTGTACGTTGTACATTATTGTATTTTAGTTTGGTGTGACTGTTTCTTTCGCGTGCTCGAGTCTTTACCTTTGCCACTCATAATTGTGCCTTGTGTTTTCATGTGCAGATGATGTCTTCCTTTCCTATCTTTGTCGGGTTTGCAGATGGCGCTAGTTGACACACCCGGAACATTGCTTCGACAGCATGGGTCATTTACCAATTTGACAAGGTGGTGAGTTCAGGAGGTATTTTCTTAGGACCAACAACTAACAACATGGCAGAATATCATGTTGTCATCGGACTCTTGACCCAAGCCTCCTCCCTAGGTATCTCTTGTATCATTGTCAACCTAGACTCCCAACGCGTGGTCTATCAACTCAATCGTATCTACGCTATTCGTAATCCTATCCTACTACGTCTCCACCTACAAGTTCGTCATCTTGAACGAATGTTTTATTATATCTAATACAGACATATTTCGAGAGAACTCAACAATCTTTCGGATTCATTAGCTAATTACATCATGGATCGGTATCACGCCCATAGATAAGATTTCATAAAGGAAAACGAATTTATGTTCTAAGACTTTTGCGATTATTGTAAATATATGAAGAATTCTAAATATTAGTTTTTAAAACCCTGTCCATTTGGCTCTTTTATAAATAAAAATAAAAATAAAAATTAATAAACAAAAAGTAATAAACAAATAGGTAATTAATTATTAAAACAATTAATTAATTAATTAAACAAACAATTGTAAACTAAAAAATTATAATTAATTCAATAAGTCGGCTCCTTACAATAACTTTTTGAGTATTTATATATGTGTTATAGTCTCCTTTCCTTCATTTTCAAAAAGCGCTTTCCTGATGATGGACCACACTAGTTTGGTCCGAAACGTCGAAGAACATAAAACCTATGCGATGGATCCGAAAGCACTCTCTGAGGAAAACGAATTGTACATCACATGTAAATTAAAACACATCACATTAAAGGCATCATCATGTACAAATGTTTTGGCACTGTAAAAACTCGAAACTGTATATATATACATAGAGTGACTGAAAATGTTTTGATTACATCAAAAAAGTATTTAGAAGAGCAAAATGTTGGGTCTTTACACCCATACAACATCGCCTGACAAGTCATACAAAAATACAATCACCAGAGAGACTCTAATCTCTCTGCACCGCATTGTGCTGAGAGTAACATATCATTGCGCGCACTACGCGTCTCAGTAGAGAATTAACATTCTCTAGCACTCCCACAATGTGCCCCTACAGATGTAACGGCACTTCTCCCCTCTGTAGAGGAGGAATTCCCATCGTGAGGCCTTGAAGGTTTCTTTCAACCTCCCGGAGACCTATCACTGGTGCCCCCAGATCTGCTGCAACCGGAGCACCCCTATGACATCCTGGTATCGGTATCTTAGTCGGGCGCACTGCTCCCTTGTCTGCATGTTGAAAACAATACATCCATCAAAAACTCTTCTACGTACCCAAAAAAAATATATATACGTTAAAAACTAGACAAGGTGTTGCTTAATCTCTCACCTGACGCATCCCAATCTTCCCCCGCGGGTAGAATCAAATCCATGCTCCTGCGGAAGTCCACCTCGGCATATGGGAAGTCTTCGATCCAAAGATACTGTCGTCTCAGCCAAGTGAAGAAGTCAACGATGAAACGGAACTCTGACTCTGCCACTAGTCTCGAAGACAGACTAGTCCACCGTTCCATCCTTGGTTCTTCCACTGGTCGTACTGCCAATGCTATCTGAGGTTGCATCTGAGGGATGCACTCTAAGAAAAATGAGACCAAGAAAGAGTCGTATCCGAACTGTTTCTGCCCCATCGTACACCGCGAAACCTGTTCCTTCACATTCTGAAGGAACCCTGTGCTCCAGTTAAACAGTGTTGGCTCCAAACACTGTACGCCATAAGCCACCTCTGATCTCGACGCCAGATGTGTGATAGTGCTTCCCGTCACACTCGTGATGGAAAACAAAATAGATCAAAGGGGTAACTCTCTGATGTCCTTGATAGGGATTCTACCCCCCACCAATCTTGCTCCTGGGACACAATCACGTGCCAGATACACGCCCACTTTCTCAGGAAGCGCCCTCTATCCGGAAAAAGATATAGGAACCCCTCTTTTCAAGTGGCCAGTCAAGAAATATACATCTTCCAACTCAATGGTTAGAATTTGTGTTCTGATCCGGAACCCTTGCTCCGTGACATCCCACAAGCTGATTATGTGCTCAAGAAGAAGAATCTTCTTCTTCATCTTTTGCAATTTGAAGAATTTCAGTAGGCCACAAGCTCTCAACACAGCCCGTGCATGAGGACTCTGCAAAGTAGCCAAATCATCAATCTCATGCTCTCGTTCTTTCCACTCGATCATGGTCGCTGAAACCACCTACAAACAAAAAACAAAGAATTTCATTATTCAATTTTTCGGCAATTTTGGCAATTTCTTAAGCAATTTAAAAACATGAAATCTAACGCCCACACTATTCGAAAAAGACCACGCCCTCTTTTTATCACTCAACAATCATCACATAGTAACAAAACGTTTTTAAATAAAACTAATTTTCATAATGGTTGCATGGGCATGTTTTTGAGTTTTTTTATGGATTCTTTAACAAAAACGACCCATCCACCCAAGTTTCAAGGCGTTGGCATCTTTGTTATCACCTTATAAACACGTTTTTGCAAAAGAATGTATTTTTCCCATCGTTTTTAATAGAGGTCGATTTGATCTTTTTTGGAGCGGCCTAGGGCTTCATTTTTTAAATTGAATATTGCTATGAAAATGAATATTAAACCATGTAATTGAAAGAAGGGGATATGAAGATCTACCTGGTCCAAACGGCAAGAGAAACGGTCAACCGTAGTTCCGGTATCAAGCGAAACAAGATCCACCTCCAAAATGAGAATCTCCACTGCTACAAATCCTTATGCAAAATGAAATGGTAAATGAAGATTTTTCTTGTATTACTATTTATAAATTTCCATTTTTTATAAGGTATGGTTATTTATGGGTTTCTCTGACAATATAATGGCTTCACTAAACCTCTGGATTGCAGTTTTGAAATCACAGGTTTCCAAGCAGTTCTGATCGTTTGTTTACCTTGTCACACCCATGAGCATAGTCTTAGTTCATTTTCAAGCTCGAAAATATGAGAACGCACCGGGTAGACTTTTATCTCTTTTTTGGACCCGCATGGACACACGAAAAAGGAACCCCCTGGAGTCATCTTTAAACTCTTTTCAGACTCTCTAAATATGAAAAGATCACCGAGTGATCTTGCTTCCTTTCACACTCATTAAACGGTTCGAAAGGGCGTCTTTCGAGTGATAGTTTATCTCTTTTTCGATCTCGTCAAACTACTTTACGAAAAAGGAACTGAGAGAGTTCTCTTTTAAGTTTTTTTCCAGACTCTATAATCATGAAAAACCTTCGAGTTTTCTGTCTTTGGACTCGCTAAAACAAACATCGACAGGCCCATATGGGACTGAACCCTTACTTCTTCCGGTTCATTAAACAAAGGAAGAGGAACTTACCGAAGGTGAGTTATATCGAGCATGTGTTACCCTCCTCGAGCTCATTAAATCAAAAAGAGGTACTCGTCTATCTGGATGGGGGGGAATTTGAAAGAAGCTAGCCAAGCAGTCTCTTGAGAACATTACCAAGTAATTCTTAGAGTCGCCCTTGAACAAGTCACTTTGCTTTTTGCACACATTATAATCCGTTGAACCTCTGCACTCAGCCAATCCTTTGAGTTTCTTTCACTCCTTTGGGTCACCTGACGTAAGTCACAGCATCCACTGCATTATCAAGTTTTGGTCCATGTCATGTTTCTGCTCTCGTGCCTCACTGTTCAAGGGAAGTATCCGCCTCTAGAGTCAGCCATCACAAATATCTTGTCTCAATACCCATGTCAGTCCATGTTATTTTGATATACCAACTATATATCTATGTCTATTTTGTGTCGTTGATGGGGGATACATTAAGGCCCTCCTTCGACGAGCCTATTCCTGTCGACTTCAACACATTATCCGGGAACTAGGCTTAGAAACCAGTTAGTACTTTGGGACCTACATGCCTCAATGGCAGGCCTCCTCACGTCCGACAACAGGTTTACACCATTGACCTCTGATCGGATGATTATGTGGATGTTCGACTCCAACTCATCCATTCCCATTCGTTGGAATGTACTAGAGTACCTTGGGAATCATTGACATTAATGGTGACCTCCCTCGCGCTTGTTAACGGTTTACATCATTGATCGGTAATCAAGTGGTTTCTGCCATGTTCGACATCAGGACATCTATTCACGTGGTTAGATTCGTACTACATTGGGATCGGTAAGAAGACCCTGGGTTGAGTGATCACTTTGATATGTACTTTGACTAGGTTGCGAAGGAGTTTCTCTTGAACAAGTGATACATACATTGTTACATAGATCCACTTTGTATTGGTTGTGGCTATGTCTTGTCATCTCGTAGATCCACTGTGTATTCTTCGTGGCTACGATCAGTTCAGGTCATGTATATATCCACACTGTATCCTCGGTGGCTATACCCTTTTGTCAATACAATTATGGATCCACAGTGTATTTTATGGCGGCCATATCTTGCAAGTCTTGATCACCCAAGTATAGGTATGCCTGCCTTGGGTTTTGAAACATGTCATAATATTTGTTGGGTGTTTGTGTGCAGCTTCTGTCAGGTTCTCCGAGTCTATATCGTTTCTTAAAATTTTACAAAGCATTTTAGTTATCAGTTCTCATATTCTAACTTCATACTTTGGGGGGAAATCTGTTACACATCAACATTACTCGCTTTGATAAGTGTCACAAGTGTCGCATATTGTTCACAATTGTCGCAAGTGTCGCATGTTTCTTGTAAGTGTCACAAATGTGAATCAAATCATACTGCCATGATGACGACACCAAGGAGACACTTAGAATACCTCAAACACCTGATTTGGAGGAAGAGGGATGGTTAACTGAAGTCAGGTATCTCTTGTCACCTGAAAGAATCTCTCAAACTAAGGTTTTAAGGGAGAGCGCTCCCCTATCTCACCCTTAGGAGCGTTGGCGCTCCCCTATAAGGTGCTAGGGAGTGTTATAGCACCAAACTGCCCCTCTAAAGGAGCGTTATAGAGTTTTAGAGAGCTGGCACCCACCTTGAGCTTACTAGGGAGCGTTATAGCGCCCTGATGCCCCTTTTGAGGGAGCATTGTCTAATCTGAGCAGCAGTTAATCTGTTGAGGAGAATAAGGGGAAGATCTTTCAAGTTTGGAAGACAGTTGTATTCAAATTCCTGGTTCAACCATGATCTTAAGAGAAGATCCTTGATCTAAGGAGGGAATTCCTCAACTTACCCTAAAGATACCTCAAGAGGTTAGGCCTCTCTGAACCTATATAAGCAGGCTCTATGATGGTGGAAAGGGGGAAGAATTGCAAGCATGAAACCTATGATCTCATAGGAAACACACAGTCGACTAGAGGAGAGTAATCAGTGAAGTTATTGTCATCCAGGTCGTGGATATTTTGAGAAAGGGTTAGACAAAGGGGACTTGACGAAGCTGTCACATTCGCATCTACGGATATAAGTTACTTCTGTCATTGTTCTCATCAATATGACATGCTTGGCCTATTTCTTTCTAATTTGTGTTTGATCTTACATGAACTTGTCACTGATAGATAGATCTATTTTCAAGCTAACATCAATAGAGTAGGAAGTGGTTGTACTATTTTTTGTCTACAGGGCTCATCAAGGAGCGAACGATCAGAGCTCAACTCGGAGCGTGCAGGGACAAACGTCGGTAAAAGGTACTTATTTTCTCCTTCCTCCTCATGCATTAGTTTGTATAGATCTAAAAGGAAGTCAGTGTCCACGTTAAGCGTCTTTTGTCTTAAGAGTTAAGAGTCTAGCTCTCAAGAGGAGATCTACCTGTCCACGGGGAGATTTTCCTTCAACACCCACAATATCATTATTACTCTGGGAGGTCATATCTACAAGGTACCATAGGTAGCTCTAACTACTGCCACTTCATTGATCTCATAAAAACAATGCCACAAAGTAATCTCTCAGACCACAAAGTTTTCCCTCTTCATGATCCAGTTAGACGGTGGAAAAGAGATCACTGAAACCATTACAGTCTTGGCCCAAGATGTTTTTATCTAGCAGAAGTAGGTTGATGAGATTGTAGAGGAGCATGAAGAGAATGAGATTCTTCCACATGTTCAACATAGCTCTATTGGTCATGGTCTGTTTCAGGTGTTCTTGGGTTTCCAACCGTTAGCCCCCATTGATATAAATATTCTTTCTAAATATTCATCGACAGATTCCTCCCACACTAAGAACAAGGAAGATCATGCAGCCAAATATGTTGAATAGATCCCATAGGTTCATGACATGCTTCCATAGGAAAAGTACAAGTAGGACATCTACTTCAACAAGGCAAGCGACTAACCAAGGTTCAGATTCAACATGAGTTTCCCCATCTCCTGAGGGAACTTGATGTAATGGGGACCATTAATTCCTAAGGGAGGGAGGATCTCTGTGGCCAACCACCTTTTCCACTGAATCAACATTTCGAGCTTATGGTTTTGATAAACCATGATATTCACCCTTTTGATGGGGAATGGAATTTAATATCATCTTCATTTGTTAATTGCAAACATCATGTAATGATTTTATGTACATGCCTACAATATAACGTTAATGCACTGGATCCCATTAGAACACTGCAGTTAAATGTGCTCGGGATAGAGTAGTACTGGGATGGATGGCTGCCCGGGGAAGTCATAGTGTTTTACATGCCTATGGAATTTTATAAACTTAAAATCAATTTATCCCACATGCATCATGGGAATTGTTCGCCTCTCACTCTCTCATATATAATTGAGATGAAGGAGGCCATTTAAGCATGCAATGGAGTGTGATGTAAATTTTGTTGCGAATGAAGCGTAGTCAACATCTCTTTATTTTCAGAGATAAGCTACCCCATTCTGTAAGTTTGTGTTCTATAATGTTTTTCTATCTTATTCATTATTAATATAAGTTGGGTTTCACTGTATTTTTGTGTTCTCTATTATATTTTTGTTTTTGTCTCATTTCATTCTCAGCATAATTTGGATCACTTGATGAGATTATCATCAACCGTTATGAATTGGTTGATCTCCACCCTTGATCATGCCTTATGTTCAATGGTCCATGTTTCTCATGGTTACCATAAATTGAGGCAATTAGTCTTGAATCAAAGAATATTTGAGGGTGGCTTATGGTATTGATCATTAGTCTAGACCCAATGGGTCCTTAGGATAGATCATCCATATACTTGAGAATGTTCTCTAGCTTATGTAATTGGGATAGTTTGTTGAATAATAAGGACTTTCTTCCATTGATGTTTCCCCAATTTGGAGTTTTACCATGTGATTTTATTTCCTCCTCTCTTTTATGTTACAACTCTTTTTCTATTTGTTTGATGCTTTCTATAGAAGTTTAGACAGGATAGATCATGGTCATGTGTTTTTACATATATTGCTTGTCTTTCATGGTATTAGAACCATGCATCTACCTTTTTGGACGAACTTCTTTGTTTGTTGAAATATTGAATAGGGGATCTACTATTTTCTTCCATGAGCATTCAACAATAGTGGTTGAAGTTTCATTTTTTGGCATTAATTTACAAGCAGATCTAGTTTATTTTTTAGTTTTGCTAATCTAAATTTTCAGATCTGATTTTTAAGCCCAATTTTTATAGATATGTAAATCTAGATTTGAATCACATGCTTGGT
>ML799268.1:19114-54356 GCA_009831015.1 Picea engelmannii
CTCCTTGCCTTCATTTACTCCGAGCGAGAAACAGTATTGAGATCGTATCCGATGGTGCCTGGAGATCGCGATGATCCCCTTTGTAACTAAACTCGATGCCTTTAGCCTTCTTTATACAGCTCCTTTCTTTCCCTAAGTGACCACAGGATGTGACCACGTGCTTATTCCCAAGGCGCTTTCGGTGTTCGCGAATGGGAAGGAGCTAATCCATGCTTTTTGAAATCGCGATGAGCGAAATGCCGAGACAGATTAATCTGGTGCCACGCGTCCCTCTCAGATCTGATGGTCCTGACTCACTCGGTGATATTGTGGGCCTGAGTCATGGACGCTCCCGTCACCTCGCGCATCAGGAAAATGAAAGAGCTGCTCCTTGCGGTTTGGGGTCGCAATGGACGAAACGACGAGATGGCTCAATTGGCCGCTAGGTGTCCCCTTTGGATGGACGGCTGAGGCTGATCCTCAATATTGTGGGCCCGCCTTTGGGCGTTTTCGGCGTTTCGGGGTTTCGAAATGTACAACGACATAAAAACTTCACCCTTTGAACTCGCGACTGCCGAAAAGCCGGTGCGACTAGATCTCGCGCCACACGTCCCTTGGATGGACGACTGCTATTCTTCCCTGTATACAATATGGGCTCAATCTATTTGCGCTAATCTCGGTGCAACTCTGCTATCTGCGATTTCCCGCCAACCGCTGATCTACTCATGTGGATGGATCAGGACCGTTGACACTATAATTTTGCCCGCTCGCTTGATTTTAAGTCCAAACATGACTTCTTCTATGTGCTGCGCTTGGGTGCTCCTCGTGCAACCTGCAGACCTAGATGCTCTTAGGCCCAAGACAAGAAATGTCGCTAACACACCTCAATAGATCCTAGAAATTATACAGAAACAAGTTAGATACTGCATGTATATATTTTCAGCAATAAGTTGTGTCTAAATATTTTCGGATTACTTTTGGTGGACCTTCCTGAGACGGTCCATGTTGCTTATTTGATTTAGATGGTGTTGAATTCCCATCAAGTCTCAACTTTTCATTCCTCTTGATCACATCATCCAAATTAATTTTAGGTTCTAATGAAGTGGCTGGAACTTCGTCATGTGGGGGAGATGGTGCTTCAAAAGGAGATTCCATAGATTGATCCAAGATACAGATTCCCGCTTCAATATTTGGAATCTTGTCATCAAATTCTTGATATGTCCTTACACTAGTGAATCTATCCAGATGATCAAGCTACATCTCAACAATTTCATCATTATTGGAGGATCAAGAAAGCTTACATCTCTGGAAAGGATGAATTTATTGTTTATCTCATTGTAAAGATGATATCCCTTGGTGGTATTTGAGTACCCCAAGAAGATGCACTTCTGACTCCTTGCTTCAAGTTTGCTTCTTTTCTCCTTAGGAATCAAGGCATAGCAAGTGGAAGCAAAGACCCCGAGACACCTCACCGAAGGAATGCAGACATACCACATTTCATAAGGAGCCGTGATTTCAAGAGCATGATATGGGCACCTTTTTTTTGCATAAACTGCACATAGAACCACATCATCCCAAAACATCAACTTTACATTCTTGAAAAACATCCTGGAACAAACCATATTTGTTGGTTTTGAAGTTTTACCTCTGTCTTCTTTCTAATTATATCTCCCTTCTTTGATCTTCTCCCAAGGAACTCTGGATTCAATTACTTCATGTAACTCATTCCTTCCGCAATGGGTACAATGAATATTATATCTCTCACAGGTATTATGCCAACTCCCCTGCCTCTGAGCTTCTTCTTTTCTTGACCTTTCATTTTACAAATTCAGTCCAACCTTCTTCAATGGTTGAATGAGAAACTGATGGGTGTGAAATCCCCTGCCTAAAAATGGAAAAGCTTGGTACTGCTGAAAAAGACGTAGTAGAAAGAGATGACTCAAAAATATTTGGGGCCAGATGAGCTCTACCTTCACTAGAAAAATGATAAGATTTCAGTGCAGCTAGAAGGAGACAACGATTTAGGAAAAAAAACATAGAAGAGCGTGAGCTCAAGAATGCATCAACACTTTCGATGTATCACTTGGAAATGTTTCACATGACTTTTATCACCACAATAAAAAAAATCACAGCCCTTCAATAAGTGCTTCTGGTTTACTTCAACGACAAAAACGAAAAAAACAGTTTCTCACCTATGGATCAAGTATACCATTTGTGAGCAAACTTATGGGCAACGCTACAACAATGTATTTTAAAAAAAATTCAGATAGATTCCATAGAACCAACAATACCAAAAATTTCGACTAGCGATACCAATTAAAGTCGATGAGCAATACTTGCATGGAGGCACCAACGATACTGTTCACAACTCCAAAATTTCAATGGCATGCCAAGTGGGACATGAACCCACATCACCTGATTAGAATTCAAATCAATGTATGTGACTGTTTGATCCCTTGGGGAATGTCGAGCACACATGAAAACAACACCATGAATGATGAGGGGCGATGGGGGCATGGATAGAACAATCAATAGCAGGGCTCGACTTCACAAAGTTCCTGGAGATGCTTGGTTAGCTTGGAACGATCGATGGGTGTGAGAAATGGAATAGACAAGGAAGTGAACAATGGAGCAGTCGACGGTCATGCAAATTAGGTTTTCACGTGGGAGAAACAGTCGATGATTTTGAGAATGAGTCGATGGGTTGGATAACGAGTCGACAGGTTGGAGAATGATTCGACAGATTGGAATGAATTAAGGTTTCATAGAATCCATACCATGGAATAGTCGACATGTGGTTCGAATGATTGGAAGAGAGATGTGTGCCAAACTGAAACACAAACTAGAATAATGTAGACAAATTGGTAGAGGGACAAAGGATTGACTAGAGAATGTAGAAGGATTGGCAAGAAAAGCGGAGGCATTTTTTGTTCACAAGAGGAAAGGAAATTCTAAGGAATAAAATCATGGAGTTATCTTGAGCTATAATACCACTGACAAGCCAGGTATGGCAAAATGTGTAACTCCACACTTTTTATTTGCATTAACATGATAGGTTCATAAATACAATGTAAATGACTATTGGTCTTCCCTAACATGTGACTCTTCCTATCACCTATGACTCTTCATATTTATAATAATGTTACAAGAAATGTAATCCCAAGGATTACCTGTCCAACAATATAGATATGTAATAAATGCTCGCAGGAAATGGAGGAGGGAAAAAGATCAACAAAATAAAACAAATTTTGGAATTACATTAGTGACATTACTTAAGATAGGCAGGGGTCCCACTGATACCATTAGAGGCTTATGAACTTACATTATTTTGAGATTCAAATAAAATTTATGAAACAATAAATGTTGCACCACACCTGATCAAAATATAAACAACATACTTGCTTATATATAATATTACAACCTTGTTCTTCCAAAAATCATTGATATAAATCTTGTTTTTTTTTTTTAAATATAATGTCTTTAATAATCAGAATTTGAAAACATCAAACCAAGTCAAATATTTTTTCCACGCCATCATAATTGTCATAAGCATGAAGCATCAGTACTGAGATATCTGGGAAACATAACCACATGAGAAATTTACCTCTTCTGATCTCCTTGTGACTCCTTTGTACTTGCCTTGGAGTGGATGGAAGCTAGTTTCGAGGTTTCAAAGCTAGAGGATTATTTCATGGGTTTCTTTCCCTTTTTGTCTGCAGGTGACTTTAAACAAGATGATTTTATCTCAATGTAAGGTTTTTTTTGAGCAAAAGAGTTAGTTGAAGAAGTAATAGAGGCAACAATGGGTTCAGGTTGGGGTTGCTTTTCATGAATGTTGGGCCATTTTGCATTCCTTGAAACATGTTTGTCTTGGTTTGTTTCCCATCCATCATTGACTGGTCCAAGTTGTGGATGTAGAGGGATATTAGCTATACTCAGATGGGGTTGCAAAGGTGTATTTACAAGTCTTAAGAGCTGAGGAAAATCTTGTTGTATACCCAAGAAAAGGTGACCAATCTGTTCCAAATGACTGAACTCATCAGAGTTAGCATCAAAGTGAATAAAGAACCTTATTCTTTTATTCCTTCCTCCTGTCAGATTATGTTTGGTCTTATCCCTAGTTCCCTCTACAATCCTCTATTTAAAAAGATGAATATACATCAACAATGTCATTCTTTAAAAATCAAATACTAAAATATATAGAATACTATTAACTAAATGTAAATACAAGTGAATAGTATTTCATTGAATGCTCATTCATATATTTTAATGATCGACTTTAGGTAATGAAAGCTAAGAGATAAGTGATGTATGTGTGCTTTTGAGGTATAATACTATTCTTGGCACTTTGAATAAAGGTATATTTTGTTTTGAAAACATGTTTTAGGAAGCACAATATACCTCTTGAAATTTCTGCATGCAGGAACAGATATGCAAATAGGTTTGAAGGTATTGATGGATATTCGGACCCCAATAGTTTATTTTAAAATGAACAGAGTTTGAAAATATTAAAAGAAGGAAGAATATCTAGTTCCATTTGCTTTGCATACTTTTTCTTTAACATATGTATATAGACCAAAATCCAAATGAAGATTACTCGGCTCCTTTTATGTATTTTTTAATAAACGAGGTGAAAACTGTGTAGGGGAAAGTATAGCACGAGCTCTCTTGCTTTAAAAAAAAATGCAAATAAACTCCTCAATGCCTCATTCATCTCACTTTACCCTAACACAATTTCCAATTGTGAATTGTGTGAATAAATGTGACTTGGGTATGCTAGCACATCACCATTAATGTGGAGTGACACTTACTTACGCCCACTCACACCACCTTCAATCACATCGTATGGATGATTTACATGTGGGTTTATGCATATGGTCATGGATTTATATATACTTAAAAAAAATATCACCATATTGTAAATTTCCAACCTTAAACCCATGCCTACCACCTTATGTATTATGAATTGAATCCACGTTTTAATGCCCTGGGATCCTTTTATATATTCAAATATGAAACAAGTTGAGTTGCGAAGCAACAAGTCCTTTCCAAAGAATGTGGAAGCACGTGTCAAAATCCGTATTCCTGGTCAGATTAAAGTGTTTAATGTTGTTGATTTGATCTTATGTACTACATATAGATGATGTATCGTATTTTATTGAAAAACAATGAGTGTTCACATAGACACGCTGTTTATTCGAAGTGTTTGTGAAAGCATGAGAACAGATTACTTGATGAGAACAGTAGATTAGTTAGGTTTTATTTGTGCCACCTTTTTCTCGGGGGCCTTTTGTTTAACAAGCTTGTTTTCGACCAGCTTTTTGTCAGCTCAGGCTTCTTCTCGGCTTG
Source organism: Picea engelmannii (assembly GCA_009831015.1). Taxonomy (NCBI): domain Eukaryota; kingdom Viridiplantae; phylum Streptophyta; class Pinopsida; order Pinales; family Pinaceae; genus Picea; species Picea engelmannii. The sequence goes on from ML799268.1 coordinate 24,443, forward strand.
CTTTTTGTCAGCTTCGGGCTTCTTCTCGGAAATAAGGTTCTTTAGAAGGAGCTATATAGCTTTTGGCCATACAATAAAGTATCTCCTTGCAAATTTTAGAGAGTTTTTCACGCCTACTTTAATTTCACGTTTAGTTTGAAATGATTATGAGATCAGGTTAGATGATCAGAACTGTGAGTTTCGAGTGGCCCAATTAGACACTATAAGGATGGAAATGTACTGCACTTTAATGAAAATAAATTGGCTTTTTTTTGTGCTGGTTCTAAGTGCAGTGAGATAACGCTAGAGTACGATTAGCTTCACAAGTAGATAGTTCTGCCCATTTGCAAACCCAGGAAAATACAGAAAAGAGGCTTTCGATTCTCGAACAACTTTAAGAAACATTTATTTGCTTTCAATAAAACAGTCAGTTATCACTAAAAATAATAATAATAAACCAATCAAGTTAAAAGGTTGTTATATTAGTAGAATTGCATTTATTAAAATGCCAGCGACAAGCTACGTAGCGGGCTCTCAACATAATGAGGAGTGGTTCTGTGCATTTAGGGTCCTGTCATATGAACTGAAACTAAACTAAATACCTACTTGAAAGTATACAACCTCTCAAACACAAGATTTTCTCTTATTGAAATCTCTGTTTATCAGGTGCGATGTTCAGTCATGAATTTGAGGACTATTATCAGTAACAGATCTTGCCTACTGCTAGGTAGCAGAAGATTTTTCGTGCACTGTATAAATCATAAATAATTCACATAACTCTAGTTGCAGAAATATGATTTATTCATGTAAAAAAGTATTATTTATCATAGTGTTATAAAAATAATAAAGTGTTATTATCATAGTTTTATAATTAATCATTTTTTTAATAAAAATCGTACGTTTATCATGTTTATTTTTTCACCTGTATATAACACTAGCACAGCCGCGAGTTGGCGGCTGAGAACGCCGAAAGGGCGCACAGCTGAAATCCGTGGCAATCCGTGGTGAAAATGATGAGGAAAGACAGAAAATGAAACGCACAGGTAGTCAGAAAATGAAACGCCTGGACAATTGAGGAAATCTAAATGGTAATTTGAAAGGCTAATCATTTAAACGTGGCAATCATATAGTGCTACAGTAATTTTTTAATATGATTAGGTAAATGTTAAAAAGTAAACAGGGTAACGGATGCATTCAGAAATACAAGGAAGTTATGAAGAGTAAATCACATTCATTGATTTGGGAGGACGACTAAGAATATGCCAGCATCTTCAATTGTTAACCATCAGATTACAATTTTAGATTAAAAGCTGATTAATTGTGCTCATTGTCAATAGGTATACGCCTTTCGACGTAACTAGCACAGCCGCGAGTTGGCAATCCGTGGTGAAAATGATGAGGAAAGACAGAAAATGAAACGCACAGGTAGTCAGAAAATGAAAAGCCTCGACAATTGAGGAAATCTAAATGGTAATTTGAAAGGCTAATCATTTAAACGTGGCAATCATATAGTGCTACAGTAATTTCTTAATATGATTAGGTAAATGTTAAAAAGTAGACAGGATAACGGATGCATTCAGAAATACAAGGAAGTTATGAAGAGTAAATCACATTCATTGATTTGGGAGGACGACTAAGAATATGCCAGCATCTTCAATTGTTAATCATCAGATTACAATTTTAGATTAAAAGCAGATTAATTGTGCTCATTGTCAATAGGTATACGCCGCATAAATATATTATTTTTTCACCTGTAACAATATATGATTTATGATTGACACCACGTTTTGTAAAATTATTTATTTTATTTATATGAGATAGGCGGCAGATTACATGCACCACATTTAAATTTATGAAAGACAGGCGCAGGCCGCTTCATATTCCTGAAGCGTTTTGGTTTATATGGATACGAATGCACAGGAGATGGCGCAGGCATACCGCTTCATATTCCTGAAGCGTTTTGGTTTCTGATTTTGCATGACCAGGTTCGCCAGACAAATATTGGCCGCTTTCCCAGTGACAACGACGCCATAATCGATTGTTGAAAGAGAGATGGCTCTGGTCATAATGGCTGTGATTTTTCATGATCATAATGGCTGCGATTATGTTTTATGAACATAATACCTGGGATTTTTCATATGCCTGCGATTATGTTTCATGAACATAATGCCTGCGATTTTTCATATCTAGATACCTGGGATTATGCCTGCGATTATGAACTCGGATTTTTCATGCCTGCGATTTTGTTTCATGAACTCATGCCTGCGATTATGTTTACATGCCTGCGATTATGAACTCATGCCTGCAATTATGTTTCATGCCCTGCGATTATGAACTTATGATGTGAAAATAGTAAGACGAGAGGCTCTTTCGGAACCATCAGACACCCGGATGAGCTCGCACACGGTGCCAACAATGGTCTCGACATTGCCATCAGGCTGCTGGAACCCATTACGATTTCAGACGCCGATGTCTATCTGGTACGTTTCAGGCTCTAAACTGTTTTCTTGGGGTTTTGGCGGTTAGGGTTTGTGTAGGGGATGGTTTTTTGGGGGCTTTTTGAACTGCAGCTCGCTGGTGTTGTGGCCTTTGAAATTACGCAAGGACCGGATATTCCTTTCCATCTAATTGGACCAGCCATAAAGCTTCATCTATTTTAATGCAAATTCATCTATTTTAATTGCTTCAAAGTGTCATGTTTATACGCAAAATTGGTATCTTGGCCTTTTTAGATGTAATGGGCATCTGCAAGCAAGCGATGGGTATAAACAAGAATTTCAAACTGCCCATCATGATATTTGACATGAGCATGCCACAAAGAATGAGAGTGCACCCTTTTTTAGGACCCACAGACACACTACACTTTCTGTTTCTACTATTTTCACTTTTCTACATATAGAGAGGAAGAAGACAACAGACATGATACAGACGTATGAATACCTATATTCAATCAATGTGAACAGCTCCCTGGAAGGTCAGATTGTTTGGGGAGCTGTCCTCATTTCTGCTCAGAATGTCAGTCTCTATATGTGTTTTATTCTCAAGGATTTGATATTTTAGAAAGTATAGCTTTATATGTATATTTGTGTTGCATAAGTAATGTAAAACAAACTAGAGATTGTATCTATAGAATATTTCCTTGCATTTAAGCATAGATCATCTCAAACTTTGTTCAGTTGATGATCCCGATTCCTGAAAAGTAAGGTAGCATCTTGAAATGAGTGGTATTGGAGGAAGATATATAGATATCTTACAAACGAAGGCTGGTGGCAACTCATCATGGATTACAACCAAAAATCTTATATGTAAATTATAAAGTCCCATCTTATTTATTATAAGATCTGATATTTTATTATAAGATATTATAATATCTGATATTTAATTGAGTAAAAATTGCTTTATCGTTACTGCTTTAAGTTCTTTACTAGTGTCATGTTTTTTTGAATTTAATAAAAATAACATTTACACTTTCTTTCTTTTTTGAATTTAAAGATAAAATTTGTTTATCCCTTTATTCTGTTTTCAATTGCATCCTCATGAATTCTGTTACTTCAAAATGCCATGTAATGTAAGTAAACCTTATGAATTCAATATAAATAGAAAATTGAATATGAAATTTATTTATTATAATTTTTTTTTAAGTATATGTAAAGTTATTATTTTTCAAATAATTATTTTTAAGTATATGTAAGGTTATTATTATTCAAATAATTATTTTTAAGTATATGTAAAGTTATTATTATTCAAATAATTAATAATCTTAAAAATAAGTAATATTTCTAAAAATAAGTAATATTAATATTTAATCATCATATACTAATAATCTTATTATTCAAAATAATATTATTAATAATCTTAAATGTAAAATAATATTATTAATGTTTAAATGTAATATATTATTAATATTTAAAACTAATATAATATTAATGTAAACAAATAATATTATTTTATTAATGTATTAATTTTATAATGTGATAATATAATATTAATATAAAATCCATTAATAGTAATGAATAAATATAAAAATTTACCAATAAAATAATAAACAAATATAGATTAATATAGTAGCAAAGAAGTAATAAATAAATATAGAATAACATAATAATACTAGGTTTTACTATTTATCCAAAATAATAAATAAATATAGAATAAAATAGTAATAACGGGTTTTATTATTATTTCAAGGAAATAATTAAAAAGGTTTAACAATAATAATTTATTAAAGTTCTACAATAAATAAATAAAGTTCAATAATTAACATTTTAAACTTTAAAAATTTATGTTTAAAAAAAATAATTTTTTTAAGTTTTGTAGATTTAATTTGATAGATTTAATAATTTTAGACAACTTAAAATAAAATAATTATACATTTTTTTTATAAACTATTTTTATTTTTAAATTTAAATAATTATGTTTCCAATAACTATATAACATTAGTTTTATAATTAATGATATTAATTTTATGCAAGTATCCACTTAATTAATAAAATTAAATTAATGACACAATAATATTACAATAATGTTACATTAGTAATCTTAATAATGATAATGTTACATAAATATAAATGTTATGTTAAGAATGTGACATTAATTTTAATAATATTACATGAATATAATGTTAATATTGACTAAACAATAAATAAAATTCTTGAGGAAATAGTGAATTTAAATCTTTATTATATAATCAATAAACATCATTGCATTTAATTCTTCATAGCAACAATAAACACCATGAATTATAATGTTTGAATACAATTAATGCTATATCTGTTTGACAAATATTTTATTCTTAAACGATATTAAATTTTGATAAATAGTTTATTCTTAAATGGAAAGACAACCCAATAATTGTCAATATGGCTCAATCCATTCAAGTTATTCATCTTATTACACTTAATATGTCACAAGATGGCTCAATTTTAATGTTAACTTCTTAATTTACGAAAGTGAAACTTAATCTCTCACATTTTTACTCCTTAATTCAATGTATGTCACAAATATCAATGTCAACCTCATAAAATTATTGCTCTCTAAATGTGGCTATGTGAAACACTCTTCAATGTAAACAAAAAATCCAACTTCAAACAAAAGATATATTTCTCTTCAAACAAAAAATATATTTCTCTTGACGACCATACTAAAAACTTATCCCAACATTGCAACCTAATGAACATAGTAATATTGAAATGTGACGAACATAGTAATGTTGAAATGTGACGAACATAGCAACATTACTATGCCACATAATGTATTAACCATGTTATGTAACCACTTTACTAATTGTATTAATATTACAACGCATATCAACCACTTTTTACTTAAAAGTGGTTGTTGCTGGCATTACTAATCGACATATTAATAATTTTATGAGGTTAACATAATGTATTAATATTTTCCCAACGTCGCATTCTAATGAACATTTCCCAATGTCACCATGTGACGAACTTTTTTCGAACGTTGCAATGTTACAAAAAATTATTGACGCCACATTATAATGACCATTTTCCCAATGTCACAATAGTAAAAGATGATTCTACACTGTGTCAAGTGTTTCCAAACATTGCATTATGATGAAAATTTCCCTACGTCACATTGTGATGAACATTTCCCAACATTGCAATGTGACGACCATTTCCCAATGTCGCATTGTGACAAATGTTTCCCATTGTCACAATGTGACGAACATTTCCCTTTTTGTTATCAATGTCTTTAGGAAAAATATAAATCATTGTCTAAAAAGTAAAACATGATTCCATACATCTCATTGTGACTAACATTTCCATTGCATTATGATGAACATTTCCCTACATCACATTGTGAAGAACATTTCCCAACGTCGCAATGTGACGACCATTTCTCAATGTCGCATTGTGACGAACGTTTCCCATCGTCACAATGTGACGAAAATTTCCCTTTTGTTATCAATGTCCTTAAGAAAAATATAAATCATTGTCTAAAAAGTAAAACATGATTCCATACATCTCATTGTGACTAACATTTCCAAATGTCCCACTCCGACGAACATTTCCCAATGTCGTGATGTGATGAACATTTTTGTAACCACTTTACTATGTTATCTAACCATGTTATGTAACCACTTTACTAATTGTATTAATATTACAGCGTATATCAACCACTTTTTACTTAAAAGTGGTTGTTGCTGGCATTGCTAATCAACATATTAATAATTTTATGAGGCTAACAAAATGTATTGATAATTTCCCAATGTCGCACTCTGACGAACATTTCCCAATGTCACCATGTGACGAACTTTTTCGAACGTCTCAATGTGACAAAAAATTATGGACGCCACATTATAATGACCATTTTCCCAACGTCGCAATAGTAAAAGATGATTCTACATTGTGTCAAGTGTTTCCAAACATTGCATTATGATGAACATTTCCCTATGTCGCATTGTGATGAACATTTCGCAACGTCGCAATGTGACGACCGTTTCCCAATGTCGCATTGTGATGAACATTTCCCATTGTCACAATGTGACAAACATTTCCCTTTTGTTATCAATGTCCTTAGGAAAAATATAAAGCATTGTCTAAAAAGTAAAACATGATTCCATACATCTCATTGTGACTAACATTTCCATTGCATTATGATGAACATTTCCATTGCATTGTGACTAACATTGCATTATGATGAACATTTCCCTATGTCGCATTGTGAAGAACATTTCCCAACGTCACAATGTGACGACCATTTCTCAATGTCGCATTGTGACTAACGTTTCCCATCGTCACAATGTGACAAAATTTTCTCTTTTGTTATCAATGTCCTTAGGAAAAATATAAATCATTGTCTAAAAAGTAAAACATGATTCGATACATCTCATTGTGACTAACATTTCCAAACGTCGCACTCTGAAGAACATTTCCCAATGTCGCGATGTGATGAACATTTTCGTATGTCGCAATGTGACAAACAATTCTTGATGCCACAATCTAACAACCATTTTTCCAACGCCGCAAAAGTAAAAGATGATTCTACATTGTGTCAAGTGTTTCCAAACATTGCATTATGATGAACATTTCCCTACGTCGCATTGTGACAAACATTTCCCAATGTCGCAATGTGACGACCATTTCCCTATGTCGCATTGTGATGAACGTTTCCCATCGTCACAATGTGACGAACATTTCCCTTTTGTTATCAATGTCCTTAGGAAAAATATAAATCATTGTCTAAAAAGTATCACATGATTCCATACATCTTATTGTGACTATCATTTCCATTGCATTATGATGAACATTTCCATTGCATTGTGGCTAACATTACATTATGATGAACATTTCCCTACGTCATATTCTAACGAACATTTCCCAATGTCACAATGTGACGACCATATTCCAATGTCTCATTGTGACGAACGTTTCTCATCGTCACAATGTGACGACCATTTCCCTATGTCACATTGTGACGAACATTTCCCATCGTCACAATGTGACAAACATTTCCCTTTTGTTATCAATGTCCTTACGAAAAATATAAATCATTGTCTAAAAAGTATAACATGATTCCATACATCTCATTGTGACTAACATTTCCATTGCATTGTGACTAACATTGCATTATGATGAACATTTCCCTACGTCATATTTTGACGAACATTTCCCAACATCGCAATGTGACGACCATATCCTAATGTCGCATTGTAACGAATGTTTCTCATCGTCACAATGTGATGAACATTTCCCTTTTGTTATCAATGTCCTTAGGAAAAATATAAATCATTTTCTAAAAAGTAAAACATGATTCCATACATCTCATTGCGACTAACATTTCCATTGCATTATGATGAACATTTCCATTGCATTGTGACTAACATTGTATTATGATGAACATTTCCCTACGTCACATTGTGACAAACATTTCCCAACGTCTCAATGTGACGACCATTTCCCAATGTCGCATTGTGACAAACGTTTCCCATCGTCACAATGTGATGAACATTTCCCTTTTGTTATCAATGTCCTTAGGAAAAATATAAATCATTGTCTAAAAAGTAAAACATGATTCGATACATCTCATTGTGACTAACATTTCCATTGCATTACGATGAACATTTTCATTGCATTGTGACTAACATTGCATTATGATGAACATTTCCCTACGTCGCATTTTGACGAACATTTCCCAACGTCGCAATGTGATGACCATTTCCCAATGTCATGAGCATTGTCCAACGTTACATTGTGATGAACAACTCTAAATATAATTTTCCATGAACAACTCTCTCTCTCTCTCTTTATATATATATCGTACATCACGCATAGTCATTGTCATGGTCATCATCAATTGAAGTTAACTATTGTGATGGTGATGGTGATGGTCAATGTTTTCTATTTATGTAATAATGTATTATTAATATTTTTGTACTTTATTACTTCAATATATTAATGTACTATTATAAATTAAATATTTTTTTTAATGTTTTAATGCTTTATTAATGTATTAATTAACAATACTTTATTAATGTTTTAATACTTTAGTAATGTATTATTTCATAATGCATAAATATTTTATTAATACATTAATTTATTAATTAAGAATATATAAATATATTAACTATAATATATTTAAACACAATAATAATGACTTAATATACTATTATAATTGATTACTTAATGTATTTGTTAGTGCTTTATTAATACATTAATTAATAATCTATAAATATGTTATTTATAAAATATTTTAACATTATAATAATGAGTTAATACATTATTATAATATATTAATTTGGGTGATATATTATTAAAGTATTCATGTATCGTTATTTTATTAATGTATTAGTACTTTAATATAATAGTTTTAATATAAAAATTTAATGTTTTTTTTATTACAGTAATACATTTTTAATGTATTAATCTTTTATTCGTGTATTATCTTATCAATGTATTACATTATTATTGTATAATAATGTATTAATAATAATAATATATTATTATTTTATAATAATGTACATTAGTAATACTGTATTAATACATTAATAAGGTAAGATATTAATAATACATTATTATAATGTATTAGTAATATATTAGTATTTTAATAATATATAGATACTTTTTTAATGTATTAATTCTTTAATATTAATGTTTTAATATCAATATTTATGTTTTTATTTATAAAATATTTAATATATTAATGTATTTAATGTCTTTAATATATTAATGTATTAATAATTCTTTACTAATGTAATAATGTATTAATTATTAATAATACTTTAATGTATTAATGCATTAATTAATGTTTTAATGTATTAATGAATTAATTAATGTATTTAATACATTAATGTATTGAATGCATTAATGTATTGAATATATTAATGTCTTTAATATATTAATGTATTTAATACATTAATGAATTTAATTTATTTAATGTATTTAATACATTAATGTATTAATGTTATTTCAGGCATGTCGATCGTCAACTAGCAACAACCAATTTTATGTAAAAAGTGGTTTATATACGCCGATCGACACCATTAATTGAAAAATGTAGAAAATGACGTTGATCGGTGTATATCAACCACTTTTTACATAAAAGTGGTTTTTGCTAGTAATAAAATATATATTAATGAACAAGTGTCCTTACCATAGTTAAAAAATTCAACACTTAACATTCCCTCTTCCACATGGAACCGCTGCCATGGATCCCTTGAGTGGTTTGTCTATTTTCTAATCATGATATGTTTGGAAGAGGCTTAGGCATGCTCCAGGGAAAGGGCATGAAAGACAACGAGAAGAATAACCCATTGGTTGTCCAATAGAAGGAGGAACAGAAGGAGCCGATTTATGTGGAATAATTGACAAAAATATATTCCACAGCAGAATCAGAAGACAAGGAGGTAGAGGTGAGCTCTACATTGAGATATGAGAGGATTAGAGCGTTGTTTAACACACATTACAAGAAGTCTAGCCTGCATTTCTATTATAAACATTAGGCATACATTTACAATGCAAATTTCAGACACAGAATCTGCATTGTCATTATTAAAGTATCAAAATTGTAAGTCTCTCCTTATCTCATGTTACTCTTATCTGAGCATTGTCATTATTAAAGTATCAAAATTGTAAGTCTCTCCTTATCTCATGTTACTCTTATCCAAGTCGGGAGAAGTATTTAGTAATACTAAGAAAGCGAATTAATCTGTGAAAATTGTTGTTCTAACATTAACCCTTAGAGACGTTGGATGTAAATAATAAAAAGGGTGATGGTTTGACCATGTTATTGATAGAGAAAAAAACATGTCCTCCCCTATGATTGATATCTAATTTCTAGCTGCAACTTGATATCGAATTAAGAGATACAAGATATGTAATTGAGATATAAAAATGCATGATGCACCCTTCCGAATTCATCTAGCTAAACATGATTTCGTATGTTTAATTCCTTGTTTGTTGCAGGAAATTTTTGGTGTAGGAACTGGCACTAGCGCAACTACAATAGAATGGGCGATGGAAGAATGGGTTCCTACTGAGCTGTAATGGGATGGATCAGTAATTACATATAGATAAATACCGGGAGAAGAGATCCGTAATGGGTGCCTGCCTACTTATACTTATACCGAGCGGGTATGTTTTCCAACTGGTCCTTTATCGAAACTGTGTGGACATCCCCTGCTCCTCCCACGTTAGTGATGGGGACTAGATTGAAGTACGAGTGCTCGTTCACGGTGAACCGAATTCCACCCGATCTGTGGCAGGGTACCCTGCACATTCCATAGAAGAATAAGTATTTAGAAATAAGGGAATAACCCATTAAACATTCAACTAAAATAGATTCATATTAACATGGATCCGATCTATTATGTTTTCCAATCTTTGGAAATTGCTAGTTTCAATTTATATTACTTTATTTGGCACTTTACAGGCATTGAAACTTCTACACTTTGGTAAAAAATTAGCATCGAGCAACATGCTATTAATGATTTGTATATATAGGCATAGATCTTTTTATATATACATCTAACTGAATATATATATGTGTGTGTGTGTGTGTGTGTGTGTGTGTGTGTGTGTGTGTGAAGATATACTAATATTAATACTTTGTTATTACTTCTGTAAAAAAACATGAATTCATATAAAAAAATTACCTCTGTTACATTACGGGGACGATGCCCGCCCTGTACTTAGCAATATGCTGGAAGACCGGCTCGGAGAGATCGAAATGCTGGAGGGGAGGATTGCACCAACCATCGACATTTTTTTGTAGGGCATTATTAGGCAGGTAGAAGTTGGTAGCGGTGACCACAATTGCGCCAACAAGGAACCATTGTGGATGATCGTTGCATCGGATTGCATAGCAAGCTTCGCAGCTGAGACCGTTGTTGAAGAGCGCAACAAGAGGGTTTCTCTTTAACATAGATATCGTTGCATTTAACAAATGCATTCTATTTCAACAACCACACAAGGAAGAGCAGAGGGTTTCACGTCAACTGCAAGCATCATTCAAACACCTGTCAATTACCATGCATGCACTAAACATTAGAGAATGAAACATAAAGCATAAACATTTAATATCACGAACTAATGATAATATCAAATCTAACATTAATCCATCTCAAGAGAAGTAATGTCAATATATTTCCAAGTTCCTAACTTTGAAACCAACAATTTTCCCCTTAGCCTCAATATGAGGCCAAATAAGAGGTAAAAAGTCTTGATTGGATGAGATAAAGTTCCTTAAGCTCTTCATTGGAGGAGATAAAACATTTGCATATATTTAACCGAAACACTTAGGATAAAAGGCTAATGAGTACATCGATTCAGGTGCACGGATTAAAATTTTTTGTCAGACCGATTTCAATTAGTCCCTCCAGCCTGAAGGCAGGGACTAATAAAGGTAATTAATGAGTATGCCTTTGTAATTTTTTCATGAACCCATGCTCCATTTAATCAAATATATGTCATAATCCAAATATTCTTGTTGCAAAATATGACGTCTATAAGCCTTTATAAAAACAAGAACTCTCTTAGTGGGGACCCTCTCTGTCTAGTGAATGATTAAGAAAAAGGTATAGTAATTTTTAATTCAGGGATTCACAATTTTTTGCGAGTTTATTTTGAAAATCGGGGTAAAAAGAATAACAATTTTTAATTCATGGATTTACAATTCTTTACGAGTTTAATTTGAAAATTGGGTGGGCCACATATAAGGTCAATAATGTGTTAATCATTATAATCTAGATGTCTGGATCATCCAAGTGTATTTTCTAACACAATAAACCTTTTCACTTCACTATTAGAGAAATTGATATTATGTTTTTTCTACCCAAAGGTGGGATGTTTTTCAACCCCAAGGTGGCTACTATTTTCTTGAGAAAAATATAAAGGTGTGTACTAAACTATGAATGATGGAGAAAGTATCACGTGAGTGGTCCATTTTCTACAACCCAACATCATAAACTAGGAATCCCAAAAGACCCATATGTTGACCTAGGCTTGATGCTAGCCAAATTTTGGGCACATGGAGGCACTCTAAATTCCCAAAGAATATCATTTACATAATTCATATGATGAGAAAGGACCATACCACCTTTTTACCATCTTTTATGGGAACACATTATTAGTCCCTTCCTCAAGCAGGGACTATAGTTTTCAGTCATGAGTCAAAGCATTGTGACTTCTTATTAATTCAAGATAGTTTCACAACATTTGCTAACTTTTATAAAAAATTATATTAAAGGGATTTATTTTTTAAAACTACTTTATTTTCTTATTTATCAATTTTCAAGAATCAATTTGTGATAGGATGAGTGTCATAGAATGTGACCTTTTTTCCCTGATGTGTGTTATCTTATTTTCTCCATTGTCAGATTTAATAAATGATTTAAAAAAATAAAAATTTGTAGTGGTTGTTTTGAAGGCACTGACAAGGAAACATTGCAGTCTAAGTTCTTTTGCACTACAGTCTAAGATCTTTTGTGGGTTCTAACAACGTTGCAGTCAAATCTTTGAAAGATTAGAAAATGATGCCACGCTAAGGCTCACCACCTCATGCCTCCTCATAGTTTTGTGGTAGCTACATCAAGACCACCTTGATTGCCATTGCCATCCACTCCCATCTACTGTATTAAACAAATACAAGAGGATTTATATCAACATGCTTGTAGACCTCATTTATATTACCTTGCTTGGTCATGAGATAGTTTTCAAGGTGAGCATCCAAGCCAACATCTTCATCTTCATCATCTTCACCATCCCCCATTGTTCAACATGACATGTGGGCTCTGTTTATCGAACTTGCAAACATGGATGACTAAATAACACTAGGAAACATCTTCTTATGAGCATCAATGACCTAGTGGGAAACATCTTCTTCAATAGCACCATGAAACATCTTCTTATGAGCATCAACGACCTAGTGGGCAACATGACCTAGTGGGAAACATCTTCTGCTTCTTGCTTGGTGACTGGTGCTCAATGGAGGAGAGGGCCAACAGGTAAAGATAGAATAAATCATTCCAATGTCATGGCTTTGCTATTGCAATAATTCATTCCCATGTCATGGTTACCTAATTTCATTTTCAGTTTTACCATACAAAGGTTCATTTCAAAATAAAGAAATTATAGGGAACAATTAATGCTCATTTTAGGTACATTAATAAAAAAGCAGAACATTGACATCTTCGATGAAAAATGGTTGAAGAAATCTCACCTAGTGGAAGATATGATGAGTCTAGGTTGATGCCTAGGGGACAATGCCCAATCCAATGCTAGCCATTGTAAATTATCATATTTGAAACAACAAAATTTGGGTAGAAAACGTGAGAAAACGTGAGTTCATCACAAACAGTGCTTGCTTGCTTGCCCTCCTGTCTCAAGGTAGGTGGTGATGTATCGTGAGAATAACATCCTAGGGAACATGTTGCTCAACCTCTTCAACTTTTCAAGACTTAAATCTTTAAGTATTTTAATTAATTAATATATTTAAACAAGCTTCCAATTTAAAAGGTGGAATATCTAAAGAAAAATCCATGGAATGGGTGCAAATTTAAGCTGTCATCCTCAATAAATCGCCACCCCCACAAATTTATTTAGCTATGAAATATAAAGAATTTCATTCATAGATAAAGTGAATTATCCACAACTAGAATTTATTTGGTCAGTGTTGGGTGAATATGTATGGAATAGTATAATAATCCATGTTCATTGTCTAGTCCGTTGTGACTGGCTAGAACAAAGCTTTCCAACTCCTATTTCAAGCCAATCGATTTCCCTGCTCTATCCAACATTTTTTCTATGTGATCCTTCGAAACACATGCACGGGTGGGAGCTGATGTGAGTGTCTCTAAAGGCCGGCCCCAAATGGATATGTTTTTTTATATCATGGCGAAGTTCTCTATACATGCGAGGGCATAGCCAAGTGACATATGTTGGAAGTTTCACCTTTTTATTTATTTATTAATATAGGAAGAAAATACTCCATAGATGTTCTCGGGAGATGATAAATACAAAGCGTATAATTCCAACATCACAATAATTGATGATGGTACTAGATTAAATAATTGATTTGGAATTCTATAATGTTGAGATTTGATGTCCTTTAAAACATTTGAATCCTTTCCATTGTAAAATTCAGAACATAAATAAATGTTGATAAAATGTGAATCATAACTCAATTCATATTGATTATTGCACATTGTTGATTGAGATGCCTCCATTACTCGTTTTATCTTATAACTTTAAAATACATTATCTATACTAGTATAAATTAACAATATACCATAGTAAGTAATTCTATTGGTGTAAGGTATATTTTAAACAAAACTATTAAAGGTTGGCACGTAGTTGTAAACATGTCTACATTACAACCATTAAAAATTGACAAGTATCGATTTTGATTGTGACTTTGTTGCCAGTTCAATGACCATTTTTTTTTTTTGTGTAGCACGTCTGAAGATGACCATCGACACCATATGTGGAGTAGGATTGTTGTCATCCAGGGAAGCCCCATCCATCATTCTTTGGTTATTGGGTCCTACAATCAATTAATCTGGCCATATGCACCACTCAAAGTTGCTAAACATCCCAACGCAAAATGAAAATTCAAACTACAAATGAAATGGCCCACTTATGTATATTGATTTACTAGTTTCAATCACCTTGTGAACATACTTTGTAACGTGGCAAAGAAAAATACAACTAAATAATTATAGCATATTTCACAACTCCGGTTAAATTCTCTGAACAATGAGAAATTATTGAGATGGGTAGGTTGTTGTCAGTGTAAATTGGTGTAATTGAATTCAATATTAAGTAATGCTTGAAGGAATTCTAGTCGTTTCATATGTAATTAACTCAAAATTAATTTAAACTTCACTTGATTTTCTACAAGTGCATCTGTAATTAATTCACAATTAATATAAACTTCTTACATGATTCTCTCAAAGTTTTCTCATCGGGGTTTGTTGATCTTTCCATGGTTTTTCAAGTTTGAGATTATTTGCAAACAAATGAAGAACAAGCAAGTATTGCATAAGAAATGCAATAGAGTAGAACATGAACATGTATGGCAGATAAGCAATTATCACTATTGATATTGAATATATTGATATGTCGATCCTTGTCTCGATTGCAGATTCCACACATCCAACGGGAACTGAGCAAAGTCAATAGAAGTCAACGATTGACCTTGCTCCATTTCTGTTGGATGGATGGAATCTGCAATCATGTTAAGTTTGGATGTACTGATATTGAATGCACTGATATTGTATTTCTGACTTCTCCACTTAATTTATAGAGCTTACATGCTACATATATACAACAACTTGGCCTGCAAATGCTTCAGATAACACTATACTATATAATACTTTTGTGCAAAGACTAAATCACAAGCAAAAGCCAAAAATAATTTTATAGGCATTCAAACAAATTAGCTCTCTAGTTGCGAAAGAAATCCAAGCCAACTAATGCCTTATTAGATAGAATCCACTCGTAATTAGGGACACAATATTGAATTCAAGACAACTAAATCCTTATTAGATAGAATTCACTCATAATTAGGGACGCAATATTGAATTTTGTACTACTTCTTTCCTTCAATTTGTGCTAGTAATGTTTGGTGTTGATTTGAACATGGTGTTCGTTTGGACATGTTATGTAATAATTTGACTCAATCTTTTTTGTGAAGAGCCTGATTTGAACAAGGTGTTGATTTGAACATGTTATGTAATAAGTTGACTCATTTTTTTTTATAAGAGTTGTATGACAACTTCGATATACACCTGATAATTTATAACCATATCATCAATCTAACCATACTGTCAATCTAAAGTCAACCCAAAAAGCTTGTAGTCAACGATAGGACGAAACTTGATGCTTATGCTTCTAGAATTTAGGCAGGGATTAGTTGCTTTGCAACTATTTCCCTTGTTTTAGATATTTTTGGCTATCATCTTAGACAATTTAAGGAAATCATCTACTTTTACTCAATGTCTTACCTAATAGTTGCCCTATGTTTCTAGGATGACTACCATAGATTTCTTAAGAGATGATAGGGAAATTGTGAAGATTTCCCAATTCAATTTTGGTATTCTATATTAAGGAAATATGGATAAGTATCCACCTTAGAGATTTTTTTCTCTAAAAATGGGCCTCCTAAGGAAATTATAAAATAAAAATCCATGTGTGCCACATCAAAGTTGTGTGTGCCACTTCACACTACCATATAATCTAAGCTAATGTAGAATTATGAGATGAGAATTAAAAATAATAATAATAAGTTTAAATTATTGTGCATAGACAATAAATTATAATAAATGACATACAATAAATAATTAATATTAATCTATAATATGAAAGTAGAAACTCGGTGGGTTAGTTCAAATGGTTGAGTGTTCTGAATTACAAGTAGAAGGTCAAGTCCGTGGGTTGTCTACCTCTGTAAACATTATTGGGCCTCATTCGATGTCCTCAAGACGGTTTCTCGGGATGCCTATTCAATTGAAAATAATAATAATATGAAAGTAGAATAAATAATATATTATTAATATATGATAATAATATATAATATAGTCATTAATATAATAATTTAAAATATTCCAATACCTTCCAATATTATTATTGATGCCCTTCCAATATACCTTCCAATACCTCGATGTCCCTAGAGGAAGGTAGGGTATGTATACCTTTATAGACTTTAGCAGTCAAATCGTTGTGTGGAGGGGGTTGCTTGTCCCATAAACAAGGAGGTATCATACTCCAATTTGGAGTCTGGCTTGGCTGTGACCTTAAAATTAGATTATTATTATTATTATTATATGAATCAATAACTATAATATAATAATATTATGAATGAATGTGAATGTGCAAACATTAAAACAAATGTATAATATAATAATATATTATACTAATATTAAATATAATAATAATAATAATCTATTTTTAAGGCCACGACCAAGCCACACCAAATTGGTGTATGAGACCCCCTTGTTTGTGGGACAAGGGACCCCCCTTCGCCCAATGATTTGACTGGTAAAGTCTACGAAGGTATACATACCCTACCCCCCTCTGGATTTGAACTTGTGACCTCTTAAGAGGAAACACATGTTCTTAACCATTAAGCCCGCTCAGGGTGTACAATTTGAAAATAGTCAAAATATAATTTGAATTAATAACTATAACAAAATAATAATCTGGATGTGTACATACGAAAAAGTCAATACTTATTATAGCTTATTATATTATAATACAAATGTGAATGTGGCAGACATATTAGAGGATAATACTTATTATAGCTTATTATATTGTAATACACATGTGAATGTGGTAGGAGTATTAAAGGATATTTATAATATGAATAATGATATGAATGTGTACAAAAGGAAAAGATCAATGTTTATTATATCATACCTTGAATGTGATAGCCATATTAGAGGAAAATTATATTGTGAATTAATACTATGAATTAACTATTATATAAAAACTATGTAATACTAAATGAATAAGTGTATTATAACTTTATAAATACTAACTAAATGTTATATAATATTATAAATTACCAATAATATAATATAATATTATTACATATGTTGGACAGTTGGTTTTCATTGATGTCAAGCCTTATAGATTGATGTCAACCCTTGGAGAGGTCCAAAGATGTTGGACAATTGACTGACATCTGTATGATTCAGATTGATGATGAGTTAGTTTGGTGCATTTGATGTACCCCAGAGATGTGGTTATGAGACCTGAAGTTGATTAAGGAATATGGACATGAAGGACAATGAAATTGCAGGTAAGACTATCATAGATGGATATTACACGTTGTGCCATTTCAGGTGATATGTGGAATGCCACATGATTCCCCACGGTTAGGGAGATATGTCCTTGTAAATTTGGAAGCCCTGAAGAGTGGACAAGAAGCCCCTAGTTGGTTATAAGTCTTGGTCAAAGAGTAAAGTGGTTGTAACAATAAAACCTTAAAATAAGGAAAGAGGTTACCTAAAATTAGTATAAACACACCTCAAAGAGTCTCTCATTTGTACACACACTTACATTGAATATCTATCATGTGAATGTTATGGTCTATATTTCTATTGGAAAATCTATTAGTAAACCTGAGGTTGAATCCGATGTATCAAGTCTAAGGAGCAAAAAATCTGAAAGGCCGAAAGTTTTGGAGTTGCAGAAAACTGGAAACCCTAGTTTTCTGAGGTTATACGAGGGTTGCATAAGGATAGGTCACATACATACACAAGCTGCAAAAGGACAGGTCGCGTACATATGCAGGCTATAGAAGGACAAGTCACGTATATGAGGAAAAGTTTTGAAAAAAGAATGTACGGTTGAGTTGCAATAAGGTTTGATGGTACAACACAATTGATACAAGGTATGAGATGGTATGCTTCAAGTTTTCATGAGTAAATGTATTTATTTTATGTATTTGTTTGAGGCTTCTATCTTGGATGGTATGGAACATGCTTAAGACATGAGACCCTTGATGGTACATGATTGCATATGGTTGAGGTGATATTGTTACATGCTTGAAACATACTTTTGGTACTTGGTATATGGTTGTTATGGTTCATTGTTAGAGTCACATCTTTGTGATATTGGCATATATATGAGGCTTATCTTATGGTACATGGAATGAGTGAGAGTGATATGGTATATGGTCGAGACATATTTCATGGTATATGGTATGGTACAAATATTGATGTACATTGTTATTGCACATCGTTGATGCACTGTTTGGTATATGTGTTGGTGCATGGTTGATGCACTTATTGTAGTACATGTTGTGGTACACGGTTGATGCTTGGTATGGTACAGGTTGATGGTTTGGTACATGCTTTGGTACATGCTTGAGACACATAACCTATGATGGTATGTTGGTGATCTTGGTACATGCTTGGTAGAGGTATCTATTGGCGATGTTGGACATCTAGTTGAGAGGTGTTCTTGTATATGATCCATGTGAGAGGATCTAGTTGAGTATCTGTGAGAGTGATAGGTTGGATACATTAACACATTGATCAATTTAGGTTGATGTGAAAAGTTGGATATAGTGACATGTTACAGGTTGATGTGACAGAGGCAATGACAGTGGTAGTGATTTTGGTAGTGACAGTTGGTCTACACTTATATTTCAGGGTAATAGGATAGGGCAAGGAAAGGGGGTTGTAGCCTCCTTTCGGTTGGTGCCGGAGAAAATAAGGAGTTGGAACTTCCTTCATGTTGGAGCCTAATAATTAGGGGGTTATATCCTCCTTCTTATTGGAGCCAGCGAATTCAGGGAGTTGTAGCTTCCTTCAGGTTGGAGCCTATAAATAAGGGGTTGTATCCTCCTTACAGTTGCAATTGGAGAATTTGGAATTTCGTGCTTCCTATGAATGAATTCTTGATATATATAAGAAAGCATCCTGTGGTTTTCTACCATTTGGATTTCCACGTAAATACTGGTGTAATGTGTATTTCATGTGATGTTGCTTATGATTATATGTTCATGATATATTGAATACAATCATAGATGATAAACTATTGAACATTGTTGATAAAGAGAAAGAATATATATCGTGGTTAAAAGTGGTATAAAGTTCTCATACTGAGTCACCCCCCCTCTCAATATTCCAATTGTTCTGGCAATTAATATGACCATTACATAACAATGAATCTAGCAATAAAAAGGCATTTAACTCACTATTATCCATTTTATTTGCTGGCAAAAATCAAGGCATTTAATGCGACCATTACATAGCAATGAATCTAGCAATAGTAAGGCATTTAACTAACTGTTATCCATTTAATTCGTTGTGGCAAAATTAGCAAAAACGCAGTGCCCACATGGTGGCCAATCGTGTCCAGTCGACAACAACTCAACAATTAAAGGCAAACGTATCCAATCAACATCAACGCAGTCCATCACTCAAGGGAAAACACAGTCACAGTTTGAAGGCGAAATCGTGGTCATTACTGCAAGTCAGTTATGAATTGAATAGAAAAAAAAAGGGGTGGGCGAATTCAACATGCACACAGTCAATTTTTATTTACCAAAACCATGGTCATTCCGGCAAGTGAATTTAAGATTTAAAAGGCTAAATTCATGGGTGATTTCTACAGCAACTCAGTCCATCGTTGGAAGGAAAACACGTGGGCATTTAAAACGACAATCTTAGTCTCATTTGAAAGCAAAAATGTGGGCATTTAAAACAACAAACTCAATCTCATTTGAAAGAAAAAACGTGGGGAATTTTAAACGACAATCTCTGTCTCATTTGAAAGCAAAACATGGGCATTTAAAATGGCAATCTCTTGCAACATTTAAAAACAAAAACGTTTTTCCATTTCCAGGATACCAATACCAAATGCAAACATGAATCAATTCGTTTTTCCATTGCCCGAATACCAATACAAAATGCAAACATGAATCAATTTGTTTTTCCATTGCCAGAATACAAATACAAAATGTAGACATGAATCAATTCATTTTTCCATTGCCAGAATACCAATACAAAATGCAGACATGAATCAATTCGTTTTTCCATTGCCAGAATACAAACACAAAATGCAGACATGAATCAATTCGTTTTTCCATTGTCAGAATACCAATACAAAATGCAGACATGAATCAATTCATTTTTCCATTGCCAAAATACAAATACAAAATGCAGACATGAATCAATTTGTTTTTCCATCGCCAAAATACCAATACAAATTGCAGACAACAGTAAGAGAACCGAAAGGATCCAAACATCCAAGGACAACAACGGAGGTAGACGACTGATAGGTCTGTCCTTTGCTCATCATCCTTGCACAGAAAGGCAGGGCGTTGAGATCCATAGGTCTATTAACGCCGAAGCGACGATCGTAGATCAGGCTCCTGGCCGACTGCCCAGGCGAGGACTGATGAGCTAGGGATGATAGGCAAAACCACCACAATGGTCACAATCAAACACCACAAGGAGGTCAAGACATGCGGGGAAACGAAGGCCATGGGAGTCAATCAATCATCAAGCTAGGCTATGAAAGAAATTCAGTCATCAATCTAGACAATCAGTTTACTTATTCCATTAAACATGCAGATCCAAGCATAAATCCTACAAAAATCTACCATACAAAGATGAAGAGAGTGTATCGTTGCCCGATCGCCCGCTCTGAGTGACGTCCCGCGCGCTCCGTGCAACTCCCGCTTGCTGACCGACGAGACTTCACCGATACCTCCCAGCCAATGCTAGGGGTACTCTTCTTCCCCCTTAGCCCCTCGATCCGCAAAGGGGCCACACACACTATCCAGAGATTTAGCTAGCTCCTGGCTCGCCTCACAAAGATGAGCTACCACTACTCACCGAGATGGGTATCCCAACTCCCACAAGCTAAGTTAGTCAAGTAGATATTTCTGCAGCGTAACNCTTTAATTAATTAAATTCCCTTATTTCCCTCACCCACCTAGAGTCACTCCTAGAATCGCTCCTAGGTGTCCCCAAATTCTCTTACAGGTTTTAATGACTTTCCCCATTATCAATTTGCTAGTTCAGTTTTAAATTAGAAAGTTTTTAATGGTAGATACCTTACTAAGTTTGACTTTCTGCTTTTTTCCTTAGGTTTTTCTTTTCTTCTTATGTTTCCCTCTTTTCCTAGTTTCCTAAATATTTTAGATTTCCCTCTTTCCCCTTTTCATTTAGGACTCAAATTGGCAGGTGTAGAAATTAACCCCCTTTTTCCTTTTTCCCTTTTTAGTTAATAATTTTAAATTAGCATAAATAATAAAACAATTATTTCCCTTTTTTTTTAATTTTACCCTAACAGATTTTTATGAATCATTTAAATTTCTTACCCCCTTATTATAACAAGATTTAATGAAGAGTATAATTATTATTCATGTTGTTTTTATTTTTATTATTTTTTTTAAATAGATAGATAAAATTTTACCACTAGCATAATTTAGACTTGGACCTTAAATTTTCGTACTGAGCGACATTTTATTAAGGAATTTGTTTTTAAAAATTCTTAACACGTTATTCGTCCTAAGGCCATCTAGGTTCATTCATTTATCATCAACAACGCGATGTGCCCTTCAGGACGCACTAGGTGTTCCAAGGGTGCCACTCGCCTTAATTTGTTTCCCTTGTGCGATGTGCCCTTCAGGACACACTATGTGCTCCAAGGGTGCCACTCGCCTCTTTCCATTTTTCTTGTGCGACGTGCCCTTCAGGACACACCACGTGCTCAAGGGTGCCACTCGCCTCTTGATTGACTTGGTAGATATCAAAAACCCCTAGAGTCAATACTCCGCCAGGTGAACTTGTGGGAGACTAAGGGCCTCTAAGGAATAAGGCCCCCACCTTATTGCGCACCCCTTAGAATCATCGTGAGCAACTGTCACAGTCCGCCCTCATGGCATCGTGGGTCCTCTCGAACTAGGTAAACGTTAACCTATAGTTCGATCCATGGTGGGAGTGCTAGTAGGCTGTGGCAGGGTTGTTGTCCACACCTCTCCCTCAACATCTCTGGTAGTCGTGCGTGACCCCTTTACTCCACATGTGAGTCTAGTCGGCAAGCTATCATCAGCCTGCATCATCAACGAATCATGTCAGAATATATCCATATCATATCATCTAATTAGATGCACTAATATCACAGTAAAACAATCAAACCCCAATGGTACACTCCCCGACTCGATCCAGAGTCCAAGGGGTTCCATTGATGCCTCTGCATCCTCGAGGTCCAAAATCCTGCACACTCAGTAAAACCGAGTCAATAGCACATGTCTATGTTAATGCAATAAAACAACATGTCATCAACCCATAACGCCTCATAGTCAAAATCAAATGTTTTAATAGCATAATAATCTGGATCACTTGTGAGCAAGTGTCCTCAAAGAATAAGTTCGCTCAGTGCGCCAGAGCGAGATGTTACAATAATTGTGGGATGTTGGTTTAAGCTGAATGGCTCCACGTCCACAAGACCTTCCTATACTACTCGATCGATAAAACAATTTTCCATCCTATCAACCCTTGTTGTATCCCCTCATACTTCTAACCTATTTAGAATAAAATTCAAATTCCCACCAATTACAACCTTACCTTTATCAATGCAGGGTAATCTCAAGAACCTTTCCCAAAATTCTTGTTTCCCTTCATAGGGTCCATACACATTAAACAAAATAATTGTCTAATACAAAATTTTGTTATATATTTTAGTGCATAGACCCAAAATGACAGGAAAACAATTAATTATGGATAAATTGAAATTCCATCCCATGACAATGCCTTTAGAAATTCCAAAAGAATCAATATAAATAAACTCCCACTCCTTGAAAGAATTATGCAGCTTGGCTAATACCTCAACACCCTGACACATAGTCTCCTAAAGTAAGATAATATATGATTTCTCAACCAACATGAGTTTGGTAAGGGTTAGTCTCCTAGTAGGACTACACATACCCCAAACATTGCAGAGAGGATTTTCATGTCAAGCCCTCCTTAGGGGTCTGATTCACTCTAAGTACCCAATTTATGGATCATTGACAACCCTATTGGATTTCCTTAACCACTCTAGCTTGTGCATGGAACAGGTTAGTTTTCCTCCCAATATGCTTGGAACCTATTTATTTGATGATGTCCAACACTAATCCTCTAGTCACAATCCCCCCTGGGCCCCCCTCAAGACTTTTAGGTCTTAATTTGGTAATGATCCCTTCCCCTAAAGATCCCCAAGCCACAATATCCATTTGAATTAGACGAATTCTTATATAGATCCAAGAGTGAGAATCCCCCTAACTCATAGCTATGGTCATACAGTTTATTAGGCTTCTCTAAAGCGAGCCCCAATCCAAAACACCCTTCAAATTTTTAATGATCTTTTTCTCTTATTCAAGGTATGGGGGGGTTGAGATTTTTGTTGAATTCAATCATTTATTCTCTACAGATTCTAGTTTAGATGCAGTTAGAACATTAAAATCAAAATGAGAATTGTTGGAAAGCTTTCGCTCCTCTAGAGTGTGTGACTAGAAAGGTTCCAACACTGTCACCTCTTATTGGGTTGATTTTTCATCCTGGACATACTTCACCATCATGAATAGAGAGACCCTTGAACCCACCAAGGGATCGTAGACTGAGGCTTCCTTTGGAATGCCAATTACCTCACCTTATTGAGCAATGGTTTCACCAATTCCACCCTAATTTCCCTTCGAAGAGATCTCTTTAGGACCTACTTGGAATCCATTGTTCCTTGCCACTTGTGGGATACCTTCTTTTGTGATTTCGATGAATTTCTCTTTCGCACAAACTCTTGCCCCAATAATATTATACTCTTGTTGTATCTCAATACCTTCAAACCTGTATAGGTGGCATTGAATGCACTTAAAGACTTAAGGAAATACTGAAAAAATAGCCATAGAGGTGGCATCAAATGCACCTAAAGGGTATATTGATATAATATAGCACTTGCAAGTGAACGATTCCTTGTACAACTAACTCATTGCTATCCAACAAGCCAACCTTGATGTCAACTTCCATTAAAATTTTTGCCATTGTTCGACATAGATCTACTTTATAGATTTGATCAACACACATCATCTTTCCAATGCTATTATGAATCGAATAAAGACATTCTTCCACCCAAAGCTCCAAAGGGAGTATAGGGAGATTGAACCAAATAGGTAGCACCAAGGAAGCCTCCATCCAAGGGTCAAAACAAGGGTGCCAGGGTTTCAAGTTAAGAAACCCTAATCCCCAAAACCAACTGCCACCCAAAATCATTGTTGCATCAACATTAGAGTAGAAGACCAAACTAATCCATCCTAGGGTGAGTAGGTGAAACAAAGGACCATACCCTATCACCGGAGACCAGAAGCACTACTTCCAATCATTGAGGGTTTATTTGGCTATATGTGTGCCAAAAAACTTATTGATTAGGGTTTTGCATTCAAATTCTAGGATATGATAAATGTGTATGTCCTTTCCAACCACCAATCATGCTCCCTTGTCCTTTCTTCGAACCACTTTTCATCCCTTTCTTGAATTTCCTTCTCCTTCTTCAATTTACCCTTTCCTCTTGACTAAAGGGCGACCAACTAAATCATTCAACTCCAGGTTTCCACCAATGAAACTTGCACCTCTCAAAACCTCTTCCAATACCTCAAGGTTTGGCTCCTACCTTTTTGAATGTCCCTCCAAAAGATCCCTAATCGAACTTTACTCAAAACCCTCCACATAAATGAGAATCAGGAAAGTCTTAGAAATAGAATGTGGGGAAATTCTCCCAAAGGAACCTTTCAATAGAGAGTTTGGGACTCTACCACCACCTGCAACAAGACCTAAATTTGTACATATGCCCACTATTGCATTCATCACATTTGTCAGTGTCTAGACTATCTATTGTCGTGCCAATAAAATCCATATTATCCTCATTATCCAAATGTTTTTGGTGTGCCAACTCCAAGGCCCCCTTATCACCAAGTTGTGATGACCAACAGTCCACATCTAGACCCCTAATGTTTATGCCTTTTATAGGATTGTCTGAGTAGTCCACCAGCTAGATGTATTCAATGAAAGTTTCTAGAGTCTCCATCTTGATGTGGCTTCAAAACGCTCACCATCAATCCATTTATAATCCTAGTCATGCGCTAAAAGGAGGAATCCCCTCTTGAAATCAAACTTGTCATTAATGCCCTTACCCCTAATTTTCCATTGTTCGATACAAAATATATAAACATTATTTTGAGAACGCCACATGATAAGGCTAACGATAAGCACACATGGTCAAATGTTATATGCAATAGTGTATG
Organism: Picea engelmannii; assembly: GCA_009831015.1. Taxonomy (NCBI): domain Eukaryota; kingdom Viridiplantae; phylum Streptophyta; class Pinopsida; order Pinales; family Pinaceae; genus Picea; species Picea engelmannii. The sequence goes on from ML799268.1 coordinate 50,669, forward strand.
CTTCACATGGGATGGTGCATATCCCATCACATAATACATTTAATAAGGAAATGTTTAGTGGTTATTGAGCACATGATTACACTCTTGTTACATTATTAACAACGCTTAAAACAAAATTGATTTTTTTTTTTTTTTTGCCTTCCAAACAATGATCAAATTTGAAGGGTTAGTCCTAATTTCAGTTAGAAGGGTCTATATATTCATGATGCCCTTCCATGATTAAAATTTTCCAAAAAAAATACATTTCAATTGACAACAATAAATTAACTACACTCTTCATAAAAACGATATTAAATAAAATATTACATTTCCAAAAATGTGTTAAATAAAATATTACATTTCCAAAAATGTGTTAAATAAATTATTACATTTCCAATCAAATTTATCTCAAGTAAATCTAAAATTATCAATTTTAAAAATTCAATGGTTGACTTGAAAATATCAGGGATTGAGAATCTGACCTGTGGGTCCAAGTTGAACTCTAAAGAAGTAGAATGACAATATGCCACTCAAACAGACATAACACTTTTTGTACTCGATAAGGCATGAAACTTTCAAGGAGTAAAGTAGTTAGGGTCAACTATTTTAAAAATATGATTCTACATATAGTACAACTACCTTGATATTCCTCTTGCCACTAGATATGACTGCCTGGATATTCCTCTTGCCACTATATATGACTTCCTGGATGTTCCTCTTGCCACTAGATATGACTGCTTGGATAATCCTCTACCATCTATGCCCATTCCTATTGCTCTAGGGTAATGGATGTCTAAAATTCATGACATATTTAGTTGGCCTTAATTATACAAGCATTAGTATTTTCGGAAGTCACATTAACTTGTGTTGTGTGAAATCATTGGTCAATCTCTCCTTTAGCCTGTTTAATTGATACTCATAAATTTTCAAATTCCTTTTCTTGAAGTTGAAAATGAAATTGATGAATAATGAAATGGCTTGTTGTGTAACCCTAACAATGTTATTATTCAATAATTCTAACAAATTTTAACCTTATTCGTGAATCCGTGAGGTGTGAATCATGATGCCTACTCTCATAGTCCACAATAGCTTGTTCTAATGCAGGCCAAATTATTCTTCTTTGTGGTTAAGATATTTCAAGTTCCAAGTACATTTTGAAACAATGGAAGTGTTCTATAAAGGTTATGCAAATTTCAAAATGTGGTTCAAGTTTTATAATCGTGATATTTTCCAATGTTGCTCTTGTTTTAAAAAATGGGATACAATTTGATAATGAATTATGGAAGGCGTCGATCACTAGTGCATTAACGTAATATTAATACTTGAAGCTAACCCTGCCGCTAAGTGGGTATGATTATCAAGTCGTAAGTATACATTTGGATTTGTGGGTCACTATTTTCAAATATACATTTAATCCACAGTTTTATATCTTTAACTTAAAATTTAAAAACCCAAAATTATACACATTTGACTTAAAATTTTAAAACCATTTAATATCTTAAATTATTATTAACTTTTTTTAGTAAATTGTGATTAGATAATTTTTTTAAAGTGTTATTCTATGTTGAAATCTTATCCTTGAATGACGATGAATTGTGATTAGATAAACTCGATTTTAGTCGTATTTTTTAAATCGTTGATAATATATTATATAACCTTCCAGTAAAATTGCACTTAATACCTTTTCACTTGCATTTAATACCTTGTCCCTTGCAACTTCAATATTTAATACTAAATCTGCACATGGCGATTCAATGATCTATAGAATGCATGATATTGAAGCTAAGTACAAGTAGGATTGAATACCTTATGTTCAAGTATCCTAGATATTCTTTGTATTACATGGTCTCAACCTGTAGGCTATAGCTACTAGTAAATTGCAATTAATCTTTAGGATGTCTTCAACTTCATTTAATATTAATTACAATTATATTTTTGTATAATCAGTTAAACGCAGTTACGCACAGGTTACCACCGATGGATACAGGGTTCAAAATTGAACACATCACGGGCCGTCAAAGGCCTTCCAACACGTCCCAGGAGTATAAGAAAATATTTGGCCGTAAAAAAAATGTTGATTTTTGTTTTTATCATTTTCTTGAAAAATGTGAAACAAAATAAAAAATTTCATGTGAAGTGTTAGATTTTTAAAATGCCCGTCATACTAATTTGGGTTTCCGTGGTAATTTGGTGAGTTCGTGGAGTGTGTCGTCGTCATTGTCAGCCTGCAGCCACATGACCCGCCTTTACCAGATCAGTGCGAGCGTGCCACACTCAGTTTGAAAAATATAAGCTAAGCATTCAATAAAATAACTAATGGGAGCCCCGGATTGGTCGTCATTAATCATCATCCGTTCCCAGCTCTTCATGAGTCTCGGCGGTGGGCACCGACCTTATAAAACCCCATCTGCCCAATAATTTCCAAATCCCTCCAATTTGTTCTCCATGATTCCTCAGAAAATTTAGGGTTGGTTCTATCTCTCTGTACAAGCCATGGCTTCCTGCAGATAACTCTATTGCATGTCGTAATAACTCTTCTTCGTCGCTTTGTTATTCTGCTCCACAAAATCCTCTGAGCATCTGTCGGCCTACATAGTTTTGGAGCAATTCGGCTTCCCGAGGGGAATTTTACCCACGAATGCGGGAGCCTACACTCTGAATTCCGACGACGGCAGCTTCGTCATTAACCTCGAGAGTCCATGCAGTTTCAACCTCGATTCCGGCTACCAATTGAAGTACAGGAGCCAAATCACGGGCCGGATCAAGACCGGTGTGATCAGGAAATTGACGGGAGTCAGCGTCAAGGTCTTGTTCTTCTAGGTCTCAATTGACGAAGCGATTTGGGATGGAGACGAACTGTATTTCTATGTGGGAGTAGTTTCGGCTTAGTTCCCCGTTTCCAACTTCTATATATGTCCTGAGTGTGGCGGTGGGCTCGTGTGTGCGGTTCCCCTGCTCAGGGTCAACCAGTGATTCCAATCATTTTTTACAGGTAGGGTTTACTTATGGCACATACACTAGGGTTAGGGTATATATACAATGTGTATATGTTATTATTGTTCAGTGTTCTGTTATGGAAAAGGATTTATAATCTTGTCTTGAACATACATGTCCTTGGATCTGCAGTGTTTGTACAGAGTTTGGGCACTATATTCAAGAATGATTTAACAAAATCTCAATTGGTAATGGAATTTAGGGACATTTCAGAATCTTTTGGAAGGATTATAATAGAGTTAAAAGTCTCTCTGTTGTATTGCTTTATTATTAGTTTGACCTAAAAGGAATTTAGGGACATTTTGGAATCTTTTGGAAGGATTATAATAGAGTTAAAAGTCTCTTTGTTTTATTGCTTTATTATTAGGTTGACCTATTTTTATAAGCATGTCTTTTGTGAACATTCAATGCAAGACTTCTATGATGGTTTCCATTATTTTAATGCCCACAAAGTGATTATGGCAAGGGTTAAAAAACTGCAGTAGAGTATTAATGGCAGTATGTGCCCCTATACGGGGATGCATATATGCAGAGATCTGAGATTTCTATGTGCAGGGATCCATTGATGTATATATGTGTGCATATACTGCTATTAATGCTTGCCATCAAAGAAATACATTTTACTTGTGTTTGTGTATGTCACGCTACTTTTTCTAGTTGGGAACTATGCATTTAATTAATTGAGTGGTCGGACTAACCATTGGTAGAGATCCAT
>ML799268.1:89506-103518 GCA_009831015.1 Picea engelmannii
TGAATTCCTCAAATTTATGACTCTTGGAAGTCTTTTGCTTCTTCTGTTTTCTTTGAGAATAGGAACTGGTCCTGCTGTTGGAAGAGCCTTCTGAATCGCCAGCTTCCTTCTCAGTGGAATCGTCTGGCACTGGTCCTTTACCTCTGGGGTGGACCTTTCTTGACGTGCTTCTCTCAGTATGGCCACTGATACGACCATGATTCCGCATCTCAGGTTCATGCTGCATTTGTCGTTGTAGGTCGGATAAGCTCTGCAGTAAAACTGCATTAATTTCGGTTTGCTTTTCTTGTTCTTTCATCATCCTTTCATTGTCGGCCTTGCAGCTTTGCAACTCAACCATGAGACTCTTCACAGTCTCGGCTAGGTCTAGAGGGGTTCATATTGCTCTTCTTTCGTCAAACTCTTCACCTCTATTGTGGGAGCCTTCTCCCACCTCTTGGTGAGTCACCATTCTCTGCGTTGGTAAATTCCCACCGCTGATCGTTCGTCCTCGTAGGAGTGCTTCGAACAGACCTTATGCGCAACTCGTTCATGAGCCCAATCAGGCCGAGTGTTGTAACCATGCTATGATACCACTTTGTAACATACCCACTACCTAAAATCAAACTTTTTCATTGATTTCTAAACTGAAATGCCAAACCCGATCCATAGGTCCTTCTCACCCACACGACTTTTCTGCACTAAGTCGTGATCTTTCCCTGATCTTAATTTTGGGTTTCGGGGTTTCGTGACCCCCGACGTCAAGAGTTCCTGTCCTCTTGAATCCCCGATCTCCGATGAGCAATTTCATCGATGCGCGCCCTTTACGCGTTACCCCTCCTAGCTATGCTCTGGTCCATGTGACCGCTAATTCATAAGACCGTAGCCTTATCCTTCTATCGGGGTTTTGGGCTTCAAAATCCCAATGTGCTCCAACTCTTGTTAGCCCTCCAGGCTAGACTCCTGGCCCACATGACCACTATCTCACAAGACCGCAGCCTTGTCTCCCATCGGGATTTCGAACATCGCAATGTCGAAATGCATAAACATTTTGTCCTCGGAATCCCCGATATCCCGATATGACATCAACTTCCGCTAGTCCCCTGGGCTAGACCTTTTGGGTCCATATGACCTCCCTCTATATGACCGTAGTCATACAACCTATCGGGGCTTCGGGGTTTCAAATGCTGAAAAACATTTGCCCACGGGATTGCCGATCCCTTGAATCCCGATTCTCCGATAGGCTGACAGCTGGCCCCACGATGGCCCCTTCCTCCTTGTCAGGGTTTCGGACTTCACAATTCTGAAATGCCCAAACCTCTTGTCACTAAGATTCCCGATATCCCGATGACCAAAATGTCGATAGACGACTTCCTGTCGGGACTTTCCCCGATGGTTCTGATTGCTGTCGCGTGTCCTCCTTTGATGGACGGTCCTGGTTAACTCTCGGGGTTTCGCGACTTCTGATGTCCTGGACTCCTCGTCCCTAGGACTCGCGAAATGTCCAACTCTGACCCCCTTCAGATCTCTGACACGCGTCCCAAGTGAATGGACGGTTCAGATCGCTCCTCGCATTTTCGAGACTTCTGATGTCCCGACTTTCACGACCTCAGGAACTCCAATTTCCCGAATGTCGATATCCCGATGTCTAGTGCCCGGATCTCTGGAATGGACGATCGCGTGACACGCGTCCTCTCTCAGATGGACGGCCCAGATTTGTGTCGGGGTTTTCAAGGCGGACTTACCCGATCTCCTGTCCACGGAAATGCTGATATCCCGACTCCCGACCCCTCGATCTCCGCCACGTGTCTCCACTAACGGACGGTCCAGATCGTTTCCGGGAAATTTCCCATGGAAATTCTCGATCTCATGTCATCGAGACTTCCGATTTCTCGATATGTGAAACCCCGATGAGTCAACCCCCTTTTCGTGATTTTTCCTTCTGTTCACGAGCTTAACCCTCGCGCAACTTCTGTCAGATTTGACGGCTGACGGGTATCTGCTCAAGATCTGACGGCTCAGGTCTGTCCCACCTTGTGCATTCTTCCACTACTTCGTGGATGTGGAAAGATCAACGGTTCAAATGTTCTCGTGGACCTTGGGGGGGGGGTCTACAATCCAGATTTCATCGCTATTCATGAAGATAGAGAGAAAAAGGGGCAAGGTATGTAACGCCCTTGTTACTTCCGTCAATCTGACGGTCGTGAATGACCATGGGTCTTCCGACAGGATCCGTCGATTCGTGATTTATCCCTACGCTGCTACTTCGGAATTTTAAGAGGGTCATTCCTCCTCGTACAGGGTTATTAAGACTTGCACATTCAAGTCCTTTTTCCAAGTTCTTGGTAAACCTTTCCAAGGAGGGGATCTCTGCAAAGAGATCTATTCCGGGGCTTTCCTGGAGACAGACGAAGGGAAACAAACTCCCGAGGATGGACTGGAAGTCTGACTTGGTTCAATTCATGCATAATTAAATTCATCTATCAACATAAGCCATGCGTGGTATTTTTGTTATAAGCATATATCTAACATTTCTTATCAAAACACTGCACAGACATTCTTACACTGTAATCGTTCACAATTTCACAGTTTATGAGTATATATGTCAGGATATGAATTTCAAGATGCAATATGAAAACACTTATCAGAAATAACATCAGAAGTGGGTGCGACTGCTGAGAGGGGTGCTCGTTTCCACCCAACCGTAGGCGTAGCGACTCCCAGCGGATTTACCACTAGCCACCCCCGAGCTGAGACCACGATGCTGTGAGACTACGTCTCTCTGTCTGCCAGTGACCAAGAGCGAAGGTTGCAATCCTTCCTCTCTGCTATCACACACTCTGTGTAATGCCAGAGTTCCCCTCGCATCTACCCCCCCTCCAATCGCTTCTTCCCCACGCCTTATCCTCTTGCGAGGTTGTGTGTGGCGCGATTACCCTCGCGTTGATCAGGCCTGACGGCTCTACGGATAGGCGGTTCACCTCCCCATCCCTCATTAAGCCATCAACCTGCCAGCCTGCAAGGCATTAAATTCAGGGCCAGCGAGCCGCTTTTGGTTCTCCGGGCCAGTGGAGTCCAAATACGGTATTAATTCTCAGTGGAAGTTAACGCCACCTTTGGAGGTGCCCTCCACCGCCATCGTGGTCTCTTTTTCTGCACATCCCCTCTCAGCAGTCCTGCAATAAATTCAAAATGTTATTCACATTCATTGACCTCTTCCTCAAGGTCCATTTACATCACATATTCACATTTATGAGGTTTTCATAGTTCTTGGCCAGTCCAGTTATATTTACAAGCTGGGGGAAACAGGGTGTTACACACATCTCGTTCGATTCCGATGGTGGAATCACTAGGACGCATTTTTCCAGAGAAAGAGGGGCACATTCCCCCAGGGGGATCCATCCAGGGTCCAAACGCACTAGCAGAAGGGCCTGACAATTACCAGTACTGAGGACTAGAGTAGGGCGCATCATTTGGGACAGTTTCCAGGCCATTCCAAGAAGTACAGCTCCCACGGCGAACTTTCCAGACTTCCAACAGTTACTGTCAGAGCTGCCATAGTCCCAATGCATCCATTGATTCCGCAGTGCTCCCATATTCCGGGTAGTATATTTTAGTTTCTTATTTTTAATGTGGCTAAGATCCTTTGTCTGTTGATCTAGTCAAGTATTGTCAGTTTATTCAGCCGCATTCGACCATTTTGTAATCCACAGAGATATCATAATATAAACTTTGCAGTCCTTTGTCGCATTCATTATTTGTATGATCATTTATATGTTGTAAACGATTAATACTACACACACATTAGCAGTGTTTCCTAGACTAGCCAAGTCAGGAACATTACATTACAGGTCTACCAGAATTCAAATTTGATCATGAAGGTGTGTGCAATGGATGTGCACAAGGAAAGAACATCAAGAACCCTTTCCCGAAGAGAGACAGTAAAGAAAAAGGAGTCTTAGAGCTCATCCACTCATATGTATGTGGCCCAATGCCATCAACCTCCATTAGTGGTTATGTATACTATGTATAATTTATTGATGACTATTCTCGCAAAACTTGGGTGTACTTCTTAAAGTCAAAAGATGAATTGTTTGGAAAATTCAAGGAATTCAAAGCCTTGTTAGAGAATTTCTCTGAAAGAAAGATCAATACACTCAGGTCAGAGAATGGAGGAGAATACACCTCAAAAGAGTTTGTAAACTTTTGTAAACATGTCGGGATTAAGAGGGAGCTCATCACTCCTTACAATCCTCAACAAAATGGTGTAGCAGAAAGAAAGAACAGAACTATAATGGAAGCAGTGAAGACTATGATCCACGATCAAGATCTTCCAATGCACTTATAGGCAGAAGCAGTAAGAAAAACAGTGTATGTACATAACAGATTATCCCATAGTGAACTTGGGTTCAAAACCCCCAAAGAGATGTTCTTTGGAAAGAAGCCAGGAGTAAGCCATCTCAAAATATTTGGCTATCCAGTATTTGTACACATTCCAAAAGAGAAGAGAACCAAGTTGGACCCTTCAGGAAAGAAGGGAATATTTGTTGGATACTATGAGGTCTCCAAGGCCTTCATAATTTATATACCAGGTTACCATCATATTGAGATCAACAGATATGTAACCTTTGATGAAGATGCAACACTCAAGAAATCAATAAGATGTCATCTTGAAGAAGTATATGAAGAAGAACCTGTAGCTCCCAAAGTTACAGAACCAATGAGGGAAGTCATAACTTCCCCTGATGAGGAGATTCCAGAAGATCATGACATAATACAATTTCAAGAACCTCCCCAGATGACGATCTCTCACAAGAGAAAGCCAACCTGGGAAAGGGAACTTATTCAAGATGCAGAGAAGTATGGTGCCCCCGAAGGAACCATGAGATAAGTCGAGAAACCCAAGCCATTCTCCAATTATATGGATTTGATGTGTGATCTCTTAAAGAAGGAGCCTACTTGCTTTGAATAATCCATTCATAAGAAAGAATGGGAATATTCCATGACAAAAGAATACCAATCCATTATAAAGAATGATGTATGGGAAATAGTTCCCAGACCGAAGAGAAAAGATGTGGTATCTTCCAAATGGCTATACAAGATAAAACATGTTATTGATGGAAGTATTGAGCAAGGTTTGTAGCTTGTGGCTTTTCTCAAAAGGAGGGCATTGATTATGAAGGTCCTTTAGATGATCGCCTACACAATGATCTCTAAACCTGTGACCAAGTCTCCTCTCACTCTCATTCACATTAGAGTTTCTTATTCAATGAACTCAATTCATATTCATCTGCATGCATTGTAACATTCAAGGAATTTGTTTGAGATAAAGAGGGTTCATATACACCTGTTGTGGAATGCCAACCATCCCAAACTCACACGACCTCCATATGGATGGATATCCGGAACCACTACCAACATTTGAGTTAGTTTCTTTCCTAACAGTTTGATACCCTAATAAGTGTCGTCGATTGCTCTTGTTGGGATAGAGAAAGGTAGGCACTGAACTTGAACCATAAGAATCAAATCTGGGTAACAAGAACCAAAATTTTAAGGCAGGCGTGTCACCTGCAAATGAAAAGGTACACATAATCCACAAAAATGCCTGATAAAACCATGAAATCACAAGAATCACACCATTTCTTATGGCAAGCCCATAAATTAAACTCATATTAACAATAAACAAAATTTGAATCCATTTCCGTCAACTTTTTTCAAAAGTACACTCAAAATGACCAACAGAAACTGGGAAGTTGAAATACCTAAAGACAACATAAAAATTTTGTTAATTAAATTCAAAACATGACAGAAAATAGGGTAGAAAGCATGTGATAACTCAATTCTCAAGTTAAAATTACTAACACGACCGTCTGGATCAAATATTGATACTCAATAACCAAATTTTGAAGGCACACACGTTACCTGCGACGAAACTTTACGCATAACAAACAAAGAAATGCTCGATAAAACCATGAAATCACAAACAGAGCACTAGTTCTTATCACAACCCCATAAATTAAACTCCTCTTAACCAAAAACAAAATCTAAATCCATTTATATCAATTTATTTTGGTTCAAAAGAAACATGGAATTTGAAACAACCAAAAGATAGCATAAAATTTCCTTTAAAGAAATTGAAAATCATAGAAACCAACCTAAAGAGCTACAACCATGGCCACCAATATTGTTAAACATAAAAATAATATTGATGTCGTTGCGTCCACTTGTTAGTTGAGAACACTCTTTGGCCCTTTGTTCTTTACAATTCTCGGGCTACCACATTGCAGTCGATTCCCAGTCAGACGTGTGGCCATATGTCGATGGCCCCATAACAAGTTTTCTTCAGCATGCTTCTCCCCTAAAAGTTAGGGAGTGTTCATAACTGAGGTGGTGGCCACTGGAATTCCTTTGTGGCATTCGATAGCTAGGATAATGGTCTTTTCTTTGGTTGTTTTGCTCCATTTTGGGGTTTTATTTTGGTTGTTTTGGTCGACTTTTGAGTTTATTCAAGAAATTGAGACATAAATGTTTGTCATTCAAGAGGAACACCTATATGCATATCGATGAATCTATTCATCAAGATACACAACATGGTGTCTCTTGGTTAATAATGATCACACTATATTTGGCCACTAAAGCCATGAACCAAAAGATGTAAATATTTAAGGGCCCCACTCTTGTTATAAAGTTTATTTTAATAATGGTCAAAAAGAAAAGATGTTCATACTTTCTCCATAAGGATTACACTATATTCGGCCACCGAGGCCATAAATCACGAGATATAAAGTGTTTTGGGCTCCAGTTTTGTTATAAGAAAAATAATAGTTGTAAAGATAATAGTTCATAATTTTGACAAACAATATGTACCCCACAAGAGAGCATTTAATGTTCTATATGATGAGATATATACCATCTAATTTAAATGTGTTTTAGATTGAACAGTGTATATCCCAACATATAGAACATCAAAGGCTTTGTTGCGGAGTGCATATTAATAGCCCATACTTTTATCTTGTAATGGGCATGTTTGTCCACAAGGATTATGCTATATTCAGTTAATGAATTTGTGATCCACAACATCTAAAAATTTAAAGGTCTTACTTTTGTTGTAAAGGATAGTTTTCACAGTTTTTTTCCAAGGAAAAATTACTCAAATTTATAAAGAGTATAAATTCATTTACAATAAGACATCAGCAAGATATGAACCACGGTCCATGAGCTGTGCATAATCAGTTAAAGGACATTACAAATAGCTCGCCTTGAACAAAAGTGGGACAGCAGTCCAAAACTTTCTCAGTAACACAGACCTTTCTCTTTTCTGAAAACCTGTCGTCCTCCACTGGCAACCCAAAAAAACAGTTCCATACAAATCGGACAGGATACAAGATCAAAAAATACTAATGCAGGTCGTAGAACTTTCAATTCCACTATCACAGTGGAAAATGGAGAGTCTTACGGCCACGTCTTTTAGTGCTTTTTTTGAAAGTGCATCCGCTTCGCAATTGAAGGTTCTGGATAAATGATGGAATCTGATGTCGGAAAAAAGCTTGGACAGCTCCAGCGTTTTATGTTTCCAGCCTTCGATGTGTACGGAGTGGAGATTGGATTTTTGGTTAATCCAATCAATAACAACTCTCGAGTCACCCAGAACTATAATGTATTTAATAGACCACGAGGAAGCTAGAAAAAGTGTGGTCCAGAGCCCCAAGAGCTCTGCTTTAGTGTTCGTGCCCACACCGCAACTGAAGTACCATTTAGTGATCCTTGAATGATGAGATTTGAAGATACCTCCTGCTCCACAACGACCAGTAACCTGCGCAGCACCATCAAAACAGGCGAAGGTATATCCATCTGGCAGCTTAAAATCAAGAGCTTTGTGAATGTGTGGTTTGTCCCTTTGTTGTTTCCAGTGATAGGAGGTCAGAACACTAAACACAACAGACCGCAGGGAAGGAGTCCGATCCTCGAAAGTCACCCTGTTCCGCGCTAGCCATAATTGCCAGCAGACATGGGCGGCCAGGCAATAAGGAGGGGATTTTAGGGAGGTCCACAAATGAAAGCAATCAGAGAGGGTGTCACTTCTCCAGGTGAAAGGAAGCGAGTAATGATTAAGGAGATAGGTCCAGACCTCCCTCGCGAAATTACAGTGAACAAAAAGATGATGAACGTCTTCAGGAGCCCGTCGGCAGAGTAGGTAGATATTCAGCCCTTCCCAACCTCGCCGAAGGAGCAAATCCCAAGTTAGTATCTTCTCCTTCCCCGCGAGCCAGAGAAAAAGTTTAATCTTGAGCGGGATAGTCCAGTTCCAAATCTGGGAGAACCAGGAGGAGTCGATGCCATGAGAGCTTTGTTTGAGAAGAGTCGTGTACAAGTTTTTAACCGAGAGAGTACCCGTGGCATCCCCTCCCGCCCACAGCAGTGTATCCGGATCGTCTGATAAGGAGATACCTGCGCTTCTAAGAGCAAGAGTGTAATGAGTCCATTCAGCCGCCCACGGACCACTAATCGACAGGTCCCGGCATCCCAACCAGTAATCCGGTAGAGTGTGGTCTCTAGTCGGAATTCTAGCCCGTGCTAAAGTCAAAAGGTTCAAGGAGCGGAGATGAAGACATAAAGAAGGAGAGAGGAGTGAGCTATCCTCCAGCCCGAGGATCAAATCATTTCCCAAATAAATCTCCTTACCAGAGCCAGGCTTCCATCGAAGACAGTGGAGGATCACAGGCGAGGTGACGACCAGGCCTTTCCAGAAGGGGGAAGCCCTCTTTTGTTGTAGAGAAGTCTTTCGGATCCAAACGCCAAACGACAGGGAGCCCATGTACTTATCTGCAATGATTCGGTGCCAGATACTCTCCTGGGTAGCTGCTCTCCAAAATGAGCTAGCTAGAAGGGCAGTGTTAAAAATGGAGAGGTTCTTTAGACCCTAGCCCCCCACTCTTTGGGGTTTGGAGAGTGTCTCCCAACCACAGAGGTGGAATCGACGTCTACAGGCCTGTCCATTCCACACAAAATTGAAGGCGAGTCTGCGGAGAATAAGGATGAATTTTTTTGGAATCCGCTCCAGGATCATCCAGAAAACGACAAGGCTTTCCAGCACTGCTTTTATCAGGATGAATCTGCCCCCCAGGGACAGCCACTTATTGCACTAAAAATCAATTTTCCTTTCAAAATTTGCAACTAACCAGCGCCAATCCTCCAGAAGGGAAGCTCCCATTTTCAGCTGGTACCCAAGGTATCTGAATCCCTCCTTCAGGTCAAGAAAGGAGTAGGGAAGGTGATCCTTGAAACGGAGGAGTTCAGGGACCGGGAGTCTCCAGTAGTGGGCTGAAGACTTAGAGTGGTTGATGGATAGTCCTGAAACCGAGCAGAAGAGATGAAGTATATCCTGGATAACTAGCCATTCTGCAAGATCAGCTTTTGTCAAGATGAGAACATCGTCTACAAACATAAGGAGAAAGATATTAATAAACTTAGAAACCTTTATGCCGAAAATAAGGCGTGCAGAGAAGCTTTGAGTAAGGAGGAGGCTAAGACCCTCCATAATCAGGATAAAGAGATAAGGGGAGAGTGGACATCCCTGTCGGAGCCCCCTCTCACTTTTGAAAAAAGAAGTAGCCTCGCAGTTGATCAAAACAGCAAAATTTGCACTGGTAACACAAGCCATGATCCAACTTGTAAGTTTGTCTCTGAAACCGACTGTGTGTAAAATAAGTCTCAAGAACTCCCAATCAATGCTGTCAAATGCTTTCTTAAGATCAAGTTTCAAGACCAGCGCTTTTTGGTTTTTTTGCTTGATGTTGTGGATGCACTTGTGGGCAGCTCCAATAGCATCTTGTATTCTTCTACCCTTCAAGAAACCAAGTTGTCCCTCCGAGAGGCTCTTCCCTAGATAGGGCTTGATTCGATTTGAGATGACTTTAGCAATGACCTTATAAATAAGGTTACACAGGGCAATCGGTCGAAAGTCATTAAAAGAGATCGGGTTGTTTTCTTTCGGAATTAGGACCAGGAAAGTTGAGTTTAGGCCACCAACAATCTTTCCCTTGAGGCGAGAGTCCTCAACCATCCGAAGAAGATCCACACCAACGAGGTCAAAAAAGTATAAGAAAAATTATGTGGTCCAACCATCCGGCCCCGGACTCCGCTCTTTTTTAAAATGTAACAGGATATCTTTGAGTTCAGAGAGTGTGACAGGCTTGAAGAGAACTGTGGCTTCCTCATCAGTAACCAATCGAGGGAACAGACTAGCCATAGATACCTTCTCCCGAAGGTTTTGATTGTTTGAAGCTTTGTACAAAAGAGAAAAATGGGAGGCTGCCTCAGCCAATAGTTCTTTCTGCCCACGAATTAAACCATCTCCCGCACTTTCAATAGACCAGATGGATTTTTTATTTCTATTAAAACTGGCTACCTTGTGAAAGAAGCTGGACTTTGAGTCTCCACACTTGAGCCATGCTGCGCGGCTGCGCAATCTCCAGCAAAACTCCTCTTCGCGAAGTATGGACGCTCTGTGTGATTCGAGATGTCGAAGGCTGACAGTCTCCCCCTCAGACAAGGCCGAGATAGAAGAATTGTATAAGAGCGATGTGATCTGCGTCTCCAGCAACTGTAGGCAGGCCCCCTCCGCTTTTTTCTTTTCCTTTATCATTTTTTATTTGAGGGATTTTAACTTCCATACCAGGCGGAACTGTGGGTTTTCCTCAGCAAGAAATCGGTGGTCTGTCCAGACAGAGTGGACAATGTCCGAGTAATTGTCAGTGGCTAACCAACAATGATTGAATTTGAAAGGGGTCAGTCGGTGTACTGAAGGCAGCAACTGGAGAAGAACAGGGGCGTGATCAGAAAAAAAAGGCAACGCAACCCATGAAGACGGTGCAACAGATGAAGACAGGAGGCTATCGGCCACTAAAAAGCAATCCAGGCGTCTAGCAATAGCATCAAGGCCAGCACGTCCATTACGCCAGGTGGGGGTCAGGCGGATCGATTGAACATCTATAAGATTATTTGAATCAAAAATCTCTTTGTAGGAGGCTTCAGCGGATCCCGGCAAAAAAGATCCTCCCCAATGTTCTTCTGCCGAAAGGATAATGTTAAGTTCACCTCCCAGAATGAGATTAGGAATCGAGAGAAGACCACTCTTTGATAGGTGCGTCCAGAACAACAGTTTGTCTGAGCAAGGACCGTAGACATTTAGAAAAGCCACCTCCTGGTTTGTTGTTAGAGAGTGACAAATAAGCAGAATACCTCCCCTGGTCAGGTAAGGACGTAGCTCAAGTAAGTCTGGATTCCAAGCCATCAACAATCCACCGGAGTTACCTAGAGAACTAACAGCCGCAGTAACCCAAGAAGTTTGAAATTGATGCAGGAAATCTCTGGCTTTTTGCTCCACCGTAAGGGTCTCTTGGAGAAAAATAATGTCAGGCTTCGAGGTCTCCAGTAGTTGTCGGAAGGAAGTCGTCTTGAGGGGGCCTCCGATCCCCTGAATATTTAGGGAGAGCACAATCATTACTTTGATCGTGCCAAGGCCTTCATTGCTCTAAGGGCCTTTCCGTCCTGGGAGGGGATGACAGCAGGAGCTTGTGTGGTGTTCAATTGCTCCTTTTTCTTTCTGGTGCTTCGTGTCTGGAGTGGTGAAAGCTCCACGCCAATGCCTCTTGACCAAGCAAAGGACTTCTCCACAGTTTCGATGAGTCGAGTGGAGGAAGAACCCTCCCCGCTGGCTGAGATGATGAGCTCTTTTCCCCGATAAACTGGGAGATGTGTGATGTTATATGGAGGGTCAGCAGCAGGGAATGAGGAATTTAACTCCGCCAGTAGAATCGAGCCTTCATCAGCGGGCTGACTAAAACCAGGAAGCATGGACGAGGTTGCATCCAGTTCAACAGGGGAGGAGGGAGAAAGGTGTAGCATGTCCAGGGGAGAGGAGAGAAGGGAGGGTGTATGATGCAAAGGCGAGGGGAAAACGGAGGAAACGTCAGTCGGAGGAGGTTCGGGTGTGTTTGTCCTACCAACTCCCGGGTTTGGGTTTTTTGCACTGTAAGTGGAGGAGAGCCAAGGGAAGCCACTAGTAAGTTCCTTCTCAACGACCGAGAGGGATTTATACAAAGATGGGCATAACAAGTTCAGCTTGGACAACGAGGAATCAGCCAGTCCTGGAAGTGGAGAAGTGAGTAGTTGTGTGGGCGAGTCCAGATAAGCAAGGGAGGGATCCGCCTCCATATAAGTAGGAGGGTTTAGGTGTAGATCCGAATATTCAGAGGGGACAATAGGTAACTTACCAGGACAGGATCGTCGAAGGTGGCCAGTTTCCCGGCAGAGGTTGCACCGAAATGGGAGTCCGAGAAAGTCCAGCTACTGTAGATGTATTCGGCCTCTCCACTCGATCTCCAAGGATTCCGGCAGTCCAGAAGTGATATCAATCTCAACCAAGACTCTACCCAGCTTCCTCGAGTGGCCTATGTGTGAAAGAGAGTCAAGTGCGATGAGCCTACCCAGGGAGTTTGCAATAGCAGTCAGAGCTCCTTCGTTCCAAAGATAAAGCGGAAGGCCAGGGAGAAGCACCCAGAGGTGTCTGAGTTGGAAGAACTCAGTGTCCAGGTTAAAAGCGAGCCTCCAGCGTTTGAGCATGAGGCTGCTGCCTCCTTCAACCCACGAGGAAGAAAGGAGGGTAGCATCCTCAGGGGTTTTGCAGTGGAAGCTCAACCAGGCATTTTTAAGATAGAGGATCTCTGGTGTGTAGCCCAGAAGGGGAAACCACTTTTGCTTAGTCCAGTCCTCCAGAGAAAGTGTGCTGGAACATTTATAGGAGAAACGGCCCACCAGAGTGCAAGTAGACATCTTGTAGAGCTCTTCAAAACCAACACCGTCCCCAAGAACCAGCCTCTTCGATCTTCTAATCGATTTCCACGCCTTTCGGCCTTTTGTAGCACGGCTGGGTCAGTTAGAAGCTAAGTGTGCTTCCTGATAGGTAGTGTGACCATCACTAGGTTGTAGTGGAGAGGAGTAGTCAGGGTGTGATCTAATGGAGTCAGGAGGTATGAAAATCGGCTCAAAGGAGTCAATCTGTGTAGTCTGAGCTAGTTTAAACGTAGTTTTGGCGGGGTCGGTAGAAATGTTTGAACTGGAGGGCTTGGAGGGAAACTTTTGTATCGATTTTTCAAGGGAATCCACCTTTTCGAAGAGTCCCGCTTGTTCCCAGATAAGTTCATCGGATGGATGCATCAGATCAATTGTTAGTGACTCCATGACAGAGGGACCAGGTGTGGCTAGTAGTAGGCCCCCTAGAAGAAAAAACGAGACAGGGAAGGTGGAGAAACGGGCCAGTGGAGGACGACAAGGGGACAGCAGGTTACAGAAAAGAGAAAGGTTTGTGTTACTGGGCCAATCGGAGTAGAGGATGGAGTTGTAGGACTGCGAGTTGGACAAAAGACAAAATATAACAGTCTAAGATGAAAATGCCGGTACCAGACCAGCGTCGTTGCTGAAATAAAAAAGTAACCCAGAGCTCAGTTATCCACTCCCACGAGCTCCGGTGGAGGCCGGGAATATAGGATCAGAGTTCCCAAGGGTTCCCTAGTTCGCATGTAGCTCCAAATCGCCATCAGGATAGTTTTTACAGTTGTAAAGGAGAGAAGGTTCAAAGCTTCTCTCATAATGACCATGTTCTTAGATTCACTGTCTTCTCAAATTCATTGAGTCATACTCTTGTTTCAAAAAAAAAAAAATTAATTGATTAATTTTGATAATATTTTTTAATGTAATAAAAGGTATATAATTGGTTAATTAGAAGAGGCGTACTCATTTCCTTTTTAATAATAAGTTTTTTTCTTTCTAGATACCTAATATTTTACTTTATTCGGGATGGATTTAATATCCTCATTATTATTTTACTTTATTCGAGATGGATTTAATATCCTCATTATTGAATATTTAGATTTATGAGTCGAGATGGATTTAATATCTCATTGAATAGATTTATGAGTAATTTGTGTGGATGCATTTTCTCAAAAAGTTTCTCTCTAGGTTATGAAGAACCT
>ML799268.1:104352-140867 GCA_009831015.1 Picea engelmannii
TATATATATATATATATATATATATATATATATATATATATATATATATATATATATATATATTTTATAGTAAAGAAAGTTTATATTATTCATTTTGGCAGTTTAAAATTTATTATTGATTATTACAAAAATATATTAATATTAATAAAATTTGTTGAATTAGTTTGAATAGTTAAATATTGTAAATTTAAATAATTTTTAAGTGGTTTGTTTCCTTGATTTTTTTATGGGTCTCCTTTCTTACATATTTTATTTTTAAAGGTCACGACATTTCTTAATTTTTCATTGTCTGTCCACACCTTATAAAATCATGCTACTTGTTTATCACTTGTCTTAAATGTTGTCAATTGAATTCAATGACCAACTTTTGTTGCCCCTAGAACTTTTCTTTCCCCTCGAGAATCTTCGGATCTAGGAATGCTATTCTTATGAGAAATCCTAGTTAAAACAACCATAGACTTAGCCATGAAAACAAAGGCATGTAACCCTCACATTCTTTGTTCAAAGTGTCTATGTTAACAAAAAAATTGTCGCTACTCTTAGAAGTTTTCTCCTCTCCATTAGTTTCAAATTGTTGACATATTGACTTTCTCAACTCATCCAATAGCGACAGTAGAGCACCTTCATTTAGATATTTTGTCACCATAACTAGCTTTAAGTAAAACAAATTGAAAACCCACACCGACATTCTTAACACGAGGATTCAATACTCGTCATCACCAGTAATAACTAGCTTTTAGTCTAGAGTAATAAATTGTGGACCAAATATTTTATTTTAAGAAGGGATTTTTTTTTCCTTTTTGCATTTTTTATGGTTCTTTGGCCTATATACTTCAAATTTTAGTCCCAATTTATGGATTTGGTGTTCAATTGGTTATGTCAAATGTGTCTTTTAAGAGATGGATCACCCTTGTTTTTTGTCGCTCAAGATAGGATCAACATTTACCATCGATATTTGGAATTCCCCTACTACTTGTATTTATCCACCTATTCTCCTATCTCTACCCATGAGTTCGTCTCCATGAAAATACTTCCTTTCCTTCGTCCATTGACTTGTTGCAATGTGGATGGAACTCCATCATTGAGATATTATAAAACATTAATATAATATGTAATTTTTAGCATAACCAAGGTTCAATTCTTAACCATTAATAAAATATTTCATACATGTACTGCTACCCACACCATTAACATTTAAAGCATATATGTAAAATAAATCATTGGCAGACTTAGCGTAGTCGTCAATAGACTTGGAAAATTTTCTATTCTTATAAATAAAGGATTGACATTGATGGCTATGTCCCCAAGACTATCGAATTAAATAGACTATTCCACAACATAAAATCTCTTCATGTTTGGTTAGGTTTGTTGTCTCTATTCACATTCTAACTATGATCAACTAATTAGATGACACTTGACTCATTGAGTTTCTCCAACAATGTCAAAGAAAAAGCCTATTTACAACATTAAATGTTGATTCTGCACCCGTAATTATTTCGATGATTAAGCCAAACCCTTTGATACTTTCCCATGTTTTAATTTTATTTTTTCTTTGATGTGGTCTTTTAAGTTTTACTACATTAACCATCATATATTAAATGTGGGTGATATTAAACATAACCCAAAAATCTACAAATCATTTCCAATCAATTCATCTAAGTGTGTAGATGCTCTTCAACAATCTATCCTACAAGATACATGGATGTAGGTATACCAAGTTTTGTATTTTCCCTACAAACACTATTATCAATATTCTACATACTAGAAGATGATTTCTTTAAATTGATGTAGGTTTGTTGCTTTGTGGAATTAGGATTAGTTGAAGGTGCTTGGATTCAATCTTCCATGAAAGAGTTAAGGATGTTAAATTATATTTAATTGGAGGAGAATCTTCCAACAATCTCATGGGTATTAAATGAATTTTAGTTGGAAGGAAATTTAAATGTCAATTCAACTAGACGTATCAAAGCATTGACATTGAATGTTTACAAGTAACATGAATGTGTTAAAAGCATGTGGAGAGGTTAGTTTGTCATTCAAAATGGGGCAAATCAAATGACCATCAATGATAGAACATGTGCAAGTAAGCAACATCAATTGTCATTTTAGACTCTTGCTAATCCCAAAGGTCTTTGTGCTCTTTCTCATACATCCAATGGGAGGGTTACGAGATGCTTTGGATTGCATTGCACACAGGTTCACGCTAAACATAATGGTTTGAAAATAATAAAGTTTATAAAAACACATGACTTGAGCATGATTTTCTCTACTCTAACACCAAATGGGAGGATAATGATACCTATTGTTTGTTAGATTGTCCCCTAGATTAAATCATTAACCTTCTTGAGAGTCACAATGATGAGCTCGATTCATGTCCATTATTCCTTCTCTATTACACGCTATGAAATGTGACCAAGTTATTAGCATAATAAGCTTTGAGTGGGTCCCCTTCGAGCATAAAAGGAATTGTCCCACTCGAAGCTTGTGTATTACCCATTGAAATCACAACAAAAGGAAGGACGAGAAAGCACAAAGAATGACCTTGATCTATGTATCAGCGTCAATGAAAACTTAGAGATCTAGATCCCTTGTAGGATCATGTTGATACCATGAGTTATTTTCCAAAAAAGATTGTTTTTCCATGCCATTAAGACAACAGGGAATGTCTTTACTAATATGAAGGGAAAAAATGGATTATCTAAAAAGGAAGGCAAGCAAGTGGAGAGAGGAGTTATGAAAGAGCATCATGTAATTATTTAACAATTTAATGGGAGCATATATGGAGATTTTGATGCACTTGATACAGACAAGGAGAGTTTTGGTGGCCCTAACCCCCAACTCCTTAATAATCTTTATATATCTACTTGAATAGGAAAGTGTCTTCAAAGACACATTGTGAGTGAGGTTGAACGACTTAGAGTTGTCGGTTCAGGACCAACTGAAGAAGGAATATTCTGTAGTGGATCAAGTTGCATTTCTTATATCATTTTCTGATAGAAGGGCATACACTTCCCTATTCAATAGGCCTTTTCTCTAGTCTCTTCCAAGGGTTTGAAAAGTAACAAATCCTAGCTCAAATAATCACTCCCATGCGGGTAGCCCTTCTATTCTATACTTTCTCACAACCCCCAACTCCTTGATGTCAACGACTCTTTTTCTTATGTTTTTTGGCCTTTCCTCCTTAATGTCAGTGACTCTTTTCTTTTATGTTTTTCAGCCTTTCCTTCTTAATATCAGTGACTTTTTTTATGTTTTTAGGCCTTTCCTACTTTATTATGAGAAGTCTTGTGCAATAAATAATAGTATGATATGTCTATCTTGTAATATCTTAGAATTACTTTTAGAAATATAAAATCTCCTAGTTCATCTAATCAATCCCTTATCATTGATCTAAGTCAAAATACATCACTCACTTTATGTTGTGTAGATGGTCACAAACTCATATTTTACTCCCACCTTGGGACATTTAACAGAGACAGATTTAGTACCAAAATTTTCATTAAATTTTATCACAAACATAATTAAGACCACATTGTTAATCTTCTTCCTCTATGTAAGGAGCTTAGCGAGATTTATTTCACATTCTTTGTACTAGAGTGACTACTAAGGGAACATCGGCTCCAACTTTTATAGATTCATGTGCCTTATTATTTGTGGCAGTGAAAACGAGCAGTTACTCGAGCTCAAGAGTTTGAGGTATTGTGGATTAGGGTTAACAACAGTGGATCATATTACCTATTATTTATGATGTTCTCCCAATTGAGTTGTGGATGGTGTTGAACATGTCTCGTGACTTGCCATTGGATAAATAATGGTCAATTGAATTCTAGAATTTGAGGCTTGGGGGATTAGGGTTTGAAGCAGTGGGTCAGATTCCATTTCTTTATGAATTTCTACAAAATGAGTTGAGGGTCATCTATCAGTGTTCTACTAATGCATGACATGTATTGTATTTTTGTCTTGTTGGCTTTCATCCTCCCTATACGTGTTAAGCCCTTCCACATCCTACAATTGTGTTGTTTTCTTCTCTCGTTCTAGTGTTCTGCCTTTTGTGTGAATCTTTCCACTCCTAAATTTATTTTGTGTGCCATCTGTCCCTGTAATAAATGAGGCCTCCTCCTGCATTTATTGGAGGCCGCTTTCTCGAGTAGTAGTACGCAAAACACTATCAACAAGTGAGGTCTGCACACTACATGTGCAGGTTGGTTCTCTTGGTGGTTTTGTTAACTTGTTTTGATAAATTTGCCCAATACTAACTTTCAAATTTCCCTAATTTGTGTGGAAGAGTGGTCAATTATGGAGGGATGCCATAATGAAAGATACTACCTATGTCTTGCTTTGAAAAAATAAGAGTCACCCTTAAATTCTTTGTCACTTACACATTTAAAATTCCCATCCTTGATAACTACTCCACCCCTGCGATTCTCTAGAGCCGTAGAGGAGGTCACAAAGTTATAGCTCATTCTATGTTTTGAACATAATTCTATACATGCAATGCTTGATCACATGGTACAATTAGGCTTGAGCAAATATCATTGTTGCTTGTATTATATGCCTATAAATTTTAAGCACTATTATAGTGTTTGCTAAGCTAATTAGAAGATAACTTAGAAATACCTAGGGCTTTCTTATTTTGAGAAGATATGTATAATTTATTTTATAAACAATTGATGTAAATTTAATTGTAAAAAAGTTCAATGACATAGTTTTGTATTTACTAATAATTAGTAATGATAATAAAAATTGTCTCTTACTTTATTTCATTTTAATAATAAATTATAAATTAATAAGTATCACATATCTTCACATTAATTATATATATATCTTCACGTGTGACAAGTAATTGTTTTACACGAACCATGAAGGCCTTGGTATTCAACATTGACAAGAACCAATGAAGCCATCCGATGCTTTGATGTGCATGCACGTAGATTACAGGTAAAAGGACAGTTGACACGAATTATAAGGATAAAAATGCCGACAGGTTACGAGGGTTATTCACAGGTTATAAATAATAAAATTCAACATGTTAAAAAAATGGGTTCAACTTTATTTTATATTTCATTAGTCTCTTCTAATATATATTATAAATTAATCATTCTTATATATAATATATATTACAAATTAATATAATTTATATTTATAATTTTTTAAATTTAATTAATATTATATATAAGTGGACGGATTATATATTATAAATTAATCATTCTTATATATAATATATATTACAAATTAATATAATTTATATTTATAATTTTTTAAATTTAATTAATATTATATATAAGTGGACGGATTTGATACATCTCATTCCCCTTAGATGTAGAGCGCACCTCACTTTTCTTCGTGCAATGATGGGTTAGAAAATAACTCCAAGATATTGTAACCCTCAAATAGCCCAAATACATCCATATACAATGCTCATTTGTCAAGGTTTATCATCTTTGAGTCTATTAATCTTTATAGTTAATTGTTCTCATTTATTGTTCATGTAGATCAAATATAATGTTTCTTTTGAAAAGATTTGTTCTTAAAGTTACGTGGTAAGTTATGTGGTTAGGGGTTTAACATAAGATGAAACCAAGTAATATGATATCTTCATATTTTTTCTTGATGTGATTATTGATTCAACTCGTCCATCTATATATGACTTATTTGTGATGATAGTTTGATGTTGCACAATTTCTTTTCCTTTGATTCAATGCATTGTTGTAACTTTGCCAATTTGTTGTATGTGTTGGTCTTGTCTCCTAATTGTTCCTCAACTTCTGCTTCCATGAACGTAGTTGATTTTGCCATCTTCTTCTTTGGAAGTGAGGATATTGTTTTGTACTTTATTGGTAACAAGGTTATCAATATGGTTCCACCCATAATGGTTATCCTTCACGTTCTATCAACTTTGCATTTGTCTTCCTTGTAGTAGTGTAAAACATTATAGCCTTTGTGCTTTATCTTGGATTGTGTTTGCTTGAGAGAGAATGTTGTCAAATATTTTCCTCATATTTTCCAATTTGTCTTTTACCTTCTCTAGCTAGATCTCAACTTCTTCAAATATATCCACCATTGACTTTGTAATTTCTCTTCCTTCTACTTCTTATGGTAAAGGGTGATGCTAGCCATTGATTTCTTTTGTGGTTGTTAAATTCTTGTTTTAATTTCTAATTTGACTTCGGTGTTATATAGGGTTTCTTTAACCTTATAACAGGTTTCCTCTTCAACTCTCTTTGTCATGTCTTCATCTACAATCTTTTATTTGACTTCTTGGAGAGGTTTTTTTGCATTCTTAACATTACTAAGAAGAGCTTCATGATGATTACAAAATTGTTTTATTTATTTTTCTTTCCTTTTGACTTCATCATTTGCATCCTCTTGCTTTTTTTTCCTTCTTTAAATCTCTTTATATCCTTAATAAACACTTGACGAAGGGTGTATAAGAGGGAAAATCAATCTTCTTTCTTTTAAGTTTTTCTTTTAAGTCATCTTTGTCCTTTTGCAATTTGGAGACTTCCAACATTTTTATGTTCATTGTTCTTCATATAATTCAATTTTGCCTTTTCTAATTCCTTTAAATGATCTTTCCATACTTCACTATCATGATTTATGTCTTTTGACCATCTTTCTAAGAATACCTTTCTGAATTCATCATCAAAAGTTTGAACATTCCTTTTATGTCAAGAGAAAACGACCAACTAGAAGCTTCCCCCTTATATCACGACAAACAATCCCTTCCAATTAGATGAAAATGACGATTATATATATATAACAATAACACTAGGACCATTTCATTCTCTTGTTAAGTACATTTTCTTAACAAATTAGGGTTTTTTTGTAGATCCCTAAATTCAATGGAGAAGAACTTCCTAATACTTTTCAATTTAAAACCCTTGATATGTGTATGAATTATATTTTTGAAATAACATGTGTTAGAATTTATATTTTTGAAATTTCCAAGAATGTGTGCATTCTTTAAGGGGTCGATTCTATGGAATCTTTCGTCATTTGTTGAAGGTGTATGAAAACATGCCACTTGACCATTCTTTGTGCCCTATGGTAACCCACCATCTACTCGTATGTTAATTACATTAAGGTGTTTTCAAGGAGTGGTTTTATTATCTCGTTGAACTGAGGTTGTACGTTCAAATCTTGTAGTACGAATTCTGGCCAGTTGATTTTTCCTGATAGTCCGTTGTCTTTGTAATAGAATGAATGCTATTGGGACCAAAATTGTGTTCTTTTAGAGGGAAGAAATAAAGATTTATAGGGAAACTACCATGCATTACAATATCTACAACTCTTGTTCTTAAAATGGATATGCTTGAAAGTGGCCTTATATCAAGTTTAAAATTGATATGTTCCATCTTCAATTTTGACTTGACACACATTCTCAATTTTGCCTCAATGAAAATTTCATCACAATAACCATCTTTCATTTTTTCTCAATATCATGTTGGAAAATGTCCTAATACAATCTTTATTTTACATTCGATACCAATTTTTTCGCCGATACAAAGTCAAATTTGGCCCAATGAGATGTTTCAAATTCACCAAATACTAAGTCTTATATTGGCCTAATTTGAGTGGAAGAGTGGTTGATTTTGGAGGGAAGTGATTTCTTATATATGCACACACATCCATGGAACTAAACACACAAACATGTGAACAATCACCTATGTAATCTTGTCATCAATCTTCAACATCCATGTGATCTTTTTAGTCCACCTCATAGTTCAATGACAATGAGCCTTACTCAACACATAGGTCAACCAAAACTATGGTTGTTTTTGCTTGCAACATAGATCAAAGTTTCAAGGTATGCAACGATGATCCTTTCGATGGAAATTTAAGAAGAAATTTTAGAGGAGGAATTGACATAGTTAAGATGTTATTTGGGTGTGGATATTGGAGGGGGGGTCCTCAAGACCCTCTTAATAATATAGTGGTATGGGGTGACCATCGGAGTCGATGTATTGGTGAAGCTTCTTTTGGTTTGAAATTTCATAAACAAATTGACAAGGGATTGTATGATTGTAGTTTTAGAGCACAAAATATTGTTATAAATTTAGTTACCCAAAACTTCTTCATCATATAAAGACTCTTGCTAATCCTAAAGGTCTTTGTGCTCTTTCTCATACATCCAATGGGTGGGTTATGGGATGCTTTGGATTGCATTGCAGGCAGGTTCATGTTGAACAAAATGGTTTGAAAATAATAAAGTTTATAGCAACACATGACCTGAGCATGATTTTCTCTACTCTAACACTAAATGGGAGGACAAAGATACATATTGTTTGTTAGATTGTCCCCTGGATTAAATCATTAACCTTCTTGAGAGTCACAAGGATGAGATCGATTCATATCCATTATTCCTTCTCTATTACACGCTATGAAATGTGACCAAGTTATTAACATAATGAGCTTTGAGTGGGTCCCCTTCAGGCATAAAAGGAATCGTCCCACTCGAAGCGTGTGTATTACCCATTGAAATCACAACAAAAGGAAGGATGGGCAAGCACAAAGAATGACCTCGATCTATGTATTAATGTCAATGGAAACTTAGAGATCTAGATCCCTTGTAGGATCATGTTGATTCCATGAGTTATTTGCCAAAAAAAGTTGATTTTCCATACCATTAAGACAACAAGGAATGTCTTTACTAATTTGAAGGAAAACAATGGATTCTCTAAAAAGGTAAACAAGCAAGTGGAGAGAGGAGTTATGAAAGAGAATTAGGCAATTATTTAACAATTTAATGGGAGCATATATGAATATTTTGATGCACTGGATATAGAAAAGGAGAGTTTTGGTGACCCTAAACCCCAACTCCTTAAGAAGCTTTATATATCTACTTGAATAGGAAAGTGTCTTCAAAGACACATTGTGAGTGAGGTTGAAGGACTCAGAGTTGTTGATTCAGGACCAACTGAAGAAGGAATATTTTGTAGTGGATCAAGTTGTATTTCTTATATGATTTTCTGATAGAAGGGCATACGCTTCCCTATTCAATAGGCCTTTTCTATAGTATCTTCCAAGGGTTTGAAAAGTAACAAATACTAGCTCAAAAAATCGCTCCCATGTTGATATCCCTTATACTCTATACTTTCTCACAACCCCCAACTCCTTGATGTCAACGACTCTTTTTTCTTATGTTTTTTGACATTTCCTCCTTAATGCCAGTGACTCTTTTCTTTTATGTTTTTCGGACTTTCCTCCTTAAAGTTAGTGATTCTTTTTATGTTTTTTCGTCTTTTACTATTTTATTATGAGAAATCTTGTGCAAGAAATATAAGTACGATATGTCTATCTTGTAATATCTTAGAGTTCCTTTTATAATTATATGATATCCTAGTTCATCTTATCAACCACTTATCACTAATCTCAGTCAAAATACATCACTCACTTTACGTTGTACAGATGGTCACAAACTCATTTTTACTCCCACCTCGAGACATTTAATAGAGACAAATTTAGTACCAAAATTTTCAATAAATTTTATCAAAAACATAATTAAGACCACATTGTTAATCTTCTTCCTCTGTGTAAGGAGCTCAAAGAGATTTATTTCACATTATTTGTACTCGAGTGACTACTAAGGGCACATAGGCTCCAACTTTTATAGATTCATCTACCTTATTATTTTTGGCAGTGAAAACGAGCAGTTACTCGAGCTCAAGAGTTTGAGGTATTGTGGATTAGGGTTCAAAACAATGGATCATATTGGCTATTATTTATGGTGTTCTCCAAATTGAGTTGTGGATGGCGATGAATAGGTCTCGTGAGTTTCCATTGGATAAAGACTAGTGAATTAAATTCTAGAATTTGAGGTTTGGGGGATTAGGGTTTGAAGCAGTGGGTTGGATTCCATTTCTTTATGAATTTCTACAAAATGAGTTGAGGGTCATCTATCAGTGTCCTACTAATGCATGACATGTATTGGATTTTTGTCTTGTTGACTTTCATCCTTCCTCTATGTGTTAAGCCCTGCCACAATTATGTTTTTTTCTTCTCTTGTTATAGTTTTCTTCCTTTTTCGTGAATCTTTCCACTCCTAAATTGATTTTTCTTACCATGTGTCCCTGTAATAAATGAGGCATCCTCCTGCATTTATTGGAGGCCGCCTTTCTCCAGTAGTAGTACCCAAAACACTATCAACAGGTAGGTCGACACACTACACATGTAGGTTGGTTCTCTTGATGGTTTTGTTAACTTGTTTTGATAAATTTGCCCAATACTAACTTTCAAATTTTCCTAATCTTAGTGGAAGAGTGGTCAATTTTGGAGGGAAACGATAATGAAAAATACAACCTATGTCTTGCTTTGAAAAAGAAGACTCACCCATGTCAGCTACACATTTAAAATTTGTGTCCTTGATAACTACTCCACCCCTGCAATTCTCTAGAACCATAGGGGAGGTCACAAAGTTATATCTCCTTCTATGTTTTGAACATAATTCTATACATGTTGTTATCACCATAACAATTATACATGAAAACCGAGTTTCAGATTTAGCGATGTAAAGACATGGCGTGATTTGGAGGTCCAAACCATATGTGGCGGCATGCGGACAAATATAACAGAGGCGCAAGAGGTAGGAATCGGCAAACCGTCAATCTTGAAGCAGCCCAGATCAATGGCTAAGGCACATATCGAGAATGAAGCAACACGAAAGATAACTATTCAAAGGCGGGCCAGGGAAAACCACTGCGGTTTCATCTGAGGACACGTGGCGCCCTCAGAGGTACATCAGGGCAAAAAGCGGTCTGCCTAAAACCATTTTCCCAAAAGCCCCGATGTCATAAAACCGTTTTCCCAAAAGCCCCGATGTCACATGTTCTAATACATCAAATCAACAATTCGTGTGGGGGAGGGTGACGACTGGTCAAATCACCTCACTTCAAGTCCGTGCAATGCCAGGTGAACGTCACCGGATAACTAACTCAAAGGCTCATCAATCGAAATATATTGGTAAAGCGTGACAAACCAACGTACCTGCAAGTAATCCTGTCAGTAATTCATGATTAGAACTCGATGACTACCGATCTTCAAAATATGGGTGGCGTTATTCTATTCCAGGCAATCATCATCTCATTCATAAGTAGAGTAATCCCAAACTGGATCGACTTTCGGATTTCCGTAGAGTTAAGGAAAACAAAAATCGTGTTCTCTGTAAAATTGGAAGAAATGGACAAGGCCCATCAAACAATATCCATTGAAACAAGATTTTCAACTAACATGGCAAGTTTATTGACGAGTAAGGAAGAAAGGTTGATTGCACAGATTTTAGCAACCAAATTCCATACTGACCCTGCGACAGAACCAGAATCAGAGGTCAGAATAAATCCTGTCATGAGGGATATAATCATCAACAGAAACGTGGATGGACTCTACAAGCGAGCAGTGAAGAAGAGGCAGAGCAAACTACAAAAGGCGGAAATCAGAACTGAAGCGGTTGAAAGTGTTGGGGAAAATCAACCAGTTTGGTTGAGCATGCTAAGGGAAGAAATCACCAAGCTGGAATAAATTCTCGAGTGGAATTGAGTATGTTCCAGAAAATTTTGGACATATGGCGTTCAAAGAAAAAGCCTCATATATGTCAGACTTGTTTGTAATGATCCCTGTAAAATAGGAAAACTGTCGTTATACATTACTCCTTTTTTGTAACCAACCTCTATCTTTAGAAATATGGGGGATTTTAATCGTTTTGAATCCCATAGTAAATCCTCTATATATGTCATCCCGAGGATATAGAAATCATGAAGAAAAAGAGGAGCTTGGCCTCTAAGCAGGAGGACTTTGTAAAACTCTGGAGCTAGAATGAATATACAAATGCAAAAGCGAATTTTCGAACTGTTTACGAAAAGATTCTAATTGGTTGTGATATTAGTTATGTCTTCTTTCATAGTGTGTAACTCCTGTGATATTTTATTTTCATTTACACTTTTGTCTATTTAAATTGGAGAATCAAAGGCCCAGAATTCATCTCACGGTGCTCTTGTCTTAGCAATTTAGACTGTGTCCATTTCTTCTTAACTAATTCAGAATTCATTTTAATATGCTCTGATGCAGTTATATGTTTCTTTTTCCTCTGATGCCATGCAAATTTCAAAATTAAACTTAGACTCATCGCCTCATCTAGCCTTTTTCCTCTTGATAGTTTCCATTTTTTTTCAATGCATTGTTCATTCCTGACTCCATAGCCCAAATGTCATCTCCATTTCTTCAACAATTTTATAAAACCCCCCCAAAACAAACCAAATCTAGCCATTGTTCATTAAATAAATATCAAGTGACACGAGAGAGCCCTCTCTGATTTGAGCAGGCTAGTGCTTGAGCTCTAAAGCTAGTTGAAATAGTTACCTCTGTCGTTTGTCTATTTAGCCGGACAAAATTTACAAAGTGCTAACATTCTGGCGCCGTTGTCGGGGACGAAATTGAAATTTTTTCCCTAGGAAAGAATGACATGGTTGAGTTCTAAGGTCTGAGAGCAACAAACACTTAGACACATATTGGCTGTATTCCTACTCTGGCGACTCCACGCATCAGAAAATCAGTTTGAAGGTGATTCCATTGGTAGAAGAATCCATAAATTTAAATTTTCAATGGCGACTCCACTCTCAAAATAGAATCTGGCTTCCAAAACATTATTGGCGACTCCACTCAAGCTTCAAATGTAATTTAGAGACTCCACTGGAAATGAGACCCCTTGACAGAGGTATGAAAATGCATCATGGAAGAAAACAGGTACTTTAAATGGGATCTCCTCCAAAACATTTTACTATTTGTTAGAAATTACCTCTGCTCCTTCCTTGAACATGCCACACAAATTTTTCTTTACCTACTGCATTATAATGATGATCATGAGAATTTTGAAATTGTATATCCTCCTCTTAAAGTTGTACATGCATATCCTCATTGTATCACTGATTTTGATTAAAAAATTCCATCTGGGCCATGTGATGACCATGACCAAGTTGATGAGCCCCATGAAGCCAAGGCTGATATTTCTCCTCATGTACTTGGTCCAACGTCCTCCAAGACCCAACATAGATACATACCCTTGAATCTACCCCAAGTCCTCCACGGTTTCCCTCCAAAGCACTATGAGTATCTACTTGTGTTTGATGGGGTACCTGATGACATCTCAGCTGAAAAGTACATCCAAGGATTTGAGCATTTTGTAGATTTGGTTGAGATCAACCATGATGATGTTTGTATGAGGGCCTTCTCTCAATCCTTGAAAGGGGACACCAAAGACTATTTTAAACATTTGTATCCAGAGACAATTGGCTCATGAGAGGAGTTGAAGAATGTTTTTTTTAAGTTT
This sequence comes from Picea engelmannii, assembly GCA_009831015.1. Lineage (NCBI taxonomy): Eukaryota > Viridiplantae > Streptophyta > Pinopsida > Pinales > Pinaceae > Picea > Picea engelmannii. The sequence goes on from ML799268.1 coordinate 117,671, forward strand.
TGGGGCAATAAGAAATATTTTGAGCTACAACTTACAGAGTTCAATGCCTTGGAAAGGTAGAGCAATGAAACTATCTCTATATTCAGTTGAAGGTTTTCCAGTGTTTACTACAAATTGCCTGAAAAAATTCAACCCACTGAAGTTGTTGCCATGCTCCATTATGCAACTACTCTTCATCCAGATTTGTCTTTCCTCCTGATGGAAAGAAGACCTAAGTCCTTACAATATTTTTTTTAATGATGCTCAGGACATTCAACACAACATCCAAGCATGTAAACAAATCCAAAATGAGGGTTTGAATGCTCAAGAACATGAAAGTGAATATGAACAGAAAATAGTTGATTGGAATCTTGAACATGAAAGTCCTCTTGGAGTTTCCAATGCTTATGATTTTGCTAAAAATTATATTCCACTTGTTGAAAGAGGAGGTATTGATTTAGCTTCTGATCCATCCCATGATAAGCAGGGGGTTGATTAATTTTTGTATTCTTTTGTAGACAGTCAAGAGGATGAATTTGCAAATCAGTTTGTTGAAGAACAGATTGATGTTCCAAGTTTGTTCTTGTTAGACGATGTTGCATATGTTGATGATTTTCCTGTATATGACAAATATGAGGATGATTGTGATGTTGAAGACGTTTCTTTTCAGCAGTACAGTGGGATAAATCAACCTATGTATCACAGTTACAAAGAGAAAAGTATCGGATCAGCTGAAGAGAATTCTATACCTTTATGCTTTGCTGCATTTAAATTGTTGAAAGAGAATTCTAAGATAATTATTGAGTCAAACGAATTGGTGCTGATGCAAAATCACACTAAACCAACGAGACAAATTGACAAGATATTGCAGCGCTCTTCTCATGTGTTTGATGACCCTATTACTTTTTGTGTAGAAGATCTTGTTAGCTCAAAAGTGCAGTTGTTGGTCGAAGATAAAGCTGAAAATGATTATGTTCAACAATCCAAAGAAATTGAAAAATGTGCCTATAACAACAGTGAAGAAAAATAAGAAAGTTTTGAATCAGGTAAAAGAACCTTGCCATTGTGTTTTTCCTCTTTCAAACTGTTGAAACAAAATATTTGTAATGTTTCAAATCAGAAAGCATCCAAGCATGACGTCGAATATGAAGAAGGCAGTGGACTTACATATGAAAACTATCTTCCTTTATGTTTTTCCTCCTTTGAACGGTTGAAAGCAAATCATGAGAGGACAAAAGAAATAGGGAAGACTGATTGCATTCACAATGGCATTGTTTTGGTTATCAGTAATGAAGACCAATAACATCCACATGCATTAGATGATCATGTAGCCAATTACTTGGAAGAATATTCCAATTCGGGTTTGCAAACTGTGCTTAACCATCGATTCAAAAAGGAAGAATAAGTTGATTGAGAAATTGTTGTTAAAGGTTATTTTCCTTCTCCTAAAACTAACATAGATATTCAACAATATTTTCAGCAAGACAAAGTGTTTCAGAGTTGCCTTTCTTCCCTCGAAAATGACATGGTTGTCTTATTTCTAAGAGGCCTAGACATGGATGAAGATTCTGTAACTGCATCTATTGAGACACTAAGCAGTGAAAAAAAACTTGTAAAGGAAGTTTGCTCTTCTATCTTGGCTCCTGAAAAGGAAACATCCTTTCATATGATTCATAACTCCAAGACACATTATATAGAAAGGGTTTACAATCAGAAGCTACAAATAATATTGGATTGCAAGCTTAAGGATAAAGAAAGTAATGAATCAATGTCTGTATCAAATATAAATCTTTTTACATCAGACGATGTTCTCCTGCCATGGTTGCCTTATGACTCAAAAATTTCTTACTACCAGACTTCTTGGCAAATCTGTCAGTTTCTCAATAGAAATCAACAAATTAAATCACCTGAAAACAAAAATGCAGCAGAAGGAGTGAAGCACAATAGTTGTTTTGTGCATATTTTAGAAGATCCATTTGCAGTCTTATTGGAGGAAGTAAACAGTCTAAGTTTCCTTGATTTTTCAAGACTTGAATTTATGAATGAAATTTTGAATGAATCAACAAAAAAGCTTTGGAGCAAACAAGTGCAAAGAAAACGAACAATGGATAGAATGTTGTCATGGCTGCATTGGAATTATGATTTCACTTGATTGACAGTCCTTTTTAGCAGTTAGGGTAGGTAGGAGTGTGCGAATAAGCTTGGTGTTCAAGAATTTCTTTAAATTTTTAGTAGTATGTACAGTCAGATCCTAGCAGTATTTTTTCAGTATCCAGTTGAGAACAACCCGGTTTTAAAATTTTGACGTTCGGTCTCCAAGACGTAACCGGATACACGCACATGTTTTGAAAGGCGCCCAACGAAGAAGGAATCGGGTCTGCAGTTCTTTGCTACCTCACAGGGAGGATAACATCCCCACCTGGAGCCTATGTTGTCACCATTGCAATTATACATGAAATCCAAGTTTCAAAATTAGCGATGTAAATACATGGCACGATTTGGAGGTCCATGCCATATGTGGCAGCATGCGAAAAAATGTAGCGGAGGCGTGAGAGGTAGGACTCGACGGACCGTCGATCTTGAAGAAGCCCGGATCAACGATTAAGGCACATATCGAAGAATGAAGCAATGTGGAAGATAACTATTCGAAGGCGGGTAGGGGAAAACTACCGCGGCTTCATCCATGGACGTGTGGCGCCCTCAGAGGTACATCGGGGTGAAAAAGCGATCTCCCTAAAATCGTTTTCCCAAAATCCCTGATGTCACATGTTCTAATACGTCAAATCAACAATTCATGTGGGGGAGAGTGACGGCTGGTCAAATCACCTCACTTCACATCCATGAAATGCCAGGTGAACGCCGTCGGATAACTAACTCAAAGGCTCATAATTTGAAATAGATTGGTAAAGTGTGACAAACCAACGTACCTGCAAGTAATCCTGTTAGTAATTCATGATTAGAACTCGATGACTACCGATCTTCAAAATATGGGTGGTGTTATTCCGTTCTGGCCAATCATCGTCTCATTCATAAGTAGAGTAATCTCAAACTGGACCGACTTCCGGATTTCTGTAGAGTTAAGGAAAACAAAAATCATGTTCTCTGTAAAATTGGAAGAAATGGAAAAGGCCCATCAAACAATATCCATTGAAACAGGGTTTTCAACTAACATGGCAAGTTTATCGATGAGTAAGGAAGAAAGGTTGATTGCACAGATTTTAGCAACCAAATTCCATACTGACCCTGCGACAGAACTAGAATCAGAGGTTAGACTAAATCATGTCATGAGGGATCTAATCATCAATGGATATGTGGATGGACTCCTCAAGTGAGTGGTGAATAAGGGACATAGCAAACGACAGAAGGCGGAAATAAGAACTGAAGCGGTTGAAAGCGTTGGGGAAAATCAACCAGTCTGGTTGAGCACACTAAGGGAAGAAATCACCAAGCTGGAATAAATTCTCGAGTGGAATTGAGTATGTTCCAGCAAATTTTGGACATATGGCATTCAAAGAAAAATCTTGATATATGTCAGACCTATTTGTAACGATCCCTGTAAAATAGGAAAATTGTCGTTATACATTACTCATTTTTTGTAACCAACCTCTATCTTTAGAACTATGGGGGAGTTTAATCATTTTGAATCCCATAGTAAATCCTCTATATATATCATCCCAAGGATATAGAAAGCATGAAGAAAAAGAGGAGCCTACTCTCTGAGCAGGAGGACTTTGCAAAACTCTAGAGCTAGAATGAATATACAAATGCAGAAGCGAATTTTCGAACTGTTTACGAAAAGATTCTAATTGGTTGTGATATGAGTTCTGTCTTCTTTCATAGTGTGTAACTCCTGTGATCTTTTATTTTCATTTACACTTTCATCTGTTTAAATTGGAGAATCAAAGGCCCATAATTCATCTCATGATGCTCTTGGCTTAGCAATTTAGACTGTGTGCATTTCTTCTTAACTAATTCAGAATTCATTTTAATATGCTCTGATGCAATTATATGCTTCTTTTTCCTCCGATGCCATGCAAATTTCAAAGTTAAACTCGGACTCATCGTCTCATTTAGCCTTTTTCCTCTTGATAGTTTCCATGATTTGTCAATGCATTGTTCATTCTTGACTCCATAGCCCAAATGTCATCTCCATTTCTTCAGCAATTTTATAACCCCCCCCCCCAAACAACCCAAATCTAGCCACTGTTCATAAAAGAAATATCAAGTGAGACGAGAGAGCCCTCTCTGAGTTGAGCAGGCTAGTGCTTCAACTCTAAAGCTGGTTGAAATAGTTACCTCTGTCGTTTGTCTATTCAACTGGACAAAATTTACAGAGTGCTAACACATGCAATGCTTGATTACATGATACAATTAGGCTTGAGCATTTAAATATCATTGTTGCTTGTATTATATGCCTATAAGTTTTAAGCACTATTATAGTGTTTGCTAAGCTAATTAGAAGATAACTTAGGAATACCTAGGACTTTCTTGTTTTGAGAAGATATGTATAGTTTATTTTATAAACAATTGATGTAAATTTAATTCTAAAAGAAGTCAATGAGATAGTTTTGTATTTACTAGTAATTAGTGAGTAATTATTGATGATAAAAAAAATTCTCTTACTTATTTCATTTTAATAATAAATTGTAAATTAATAAGTAGCAAATATCTTCGCATGATATATATGATATATACAACCCCATTACAAAAAATTGTACACATAACATCTTTTCTTTGTGCTATATTTTTTGAAAAAAATTGTACACATGTAACATCTTTTCTTTCTGCCATATTTTTTGAAAAATTTACTTGACTGTCAAATTTTAATCCAGGAAATTTTAACCCATGCCAAAAGTAGGGTTTACTTACATGAACAACAACGTGGAAAAATCTAGGTGAAGATATGGAGCCATCATCCACCTCTTACTCACGTCTCATTGCAAGTTGTTGTGTACAACAACAAATTCCATGTGATCTAAGGTGAAGATATCGAGTCATCATTGATATCTTACGCGCGTGTTACTACAAGTTGTTGTGTACAACAACAAATCCCATCCCATGTGATCTACAACGTGATTTAAAACAAAAACGCTCCCATGTGATCTACCACATGATTTAATACAGAAATGCTTATTAAATTATAAGTAGTATAAGCATGCTACGATTTGAACATTATTCCAAACGTACTGAAATTTGGCGCTAAAAATTTAGAAGAATCGCTGGAAGATTATCAATAATTTATTTTTGTGATGTTCCTATAAATACCTGATCTGTTTACGTCTATCAATCTGTGAAACTCCATTCCATAGTTGAGTTCGCTGGCGAGCTTGTTGAAGATTGGATGCCTGGTCCTGTTCGGGTCTGTCCATCTGTGAAACTCCATTCCATAGTTGAGTTGAATTCGTTCGCGAGCTTTCTTGAAGATTGGATTTGGGAAGGTTCCCCGACAAGAATATATTCATTTATTTTAATGTTAAATTTATTAAATATATTAATTAAATAAAAAGAATATTTTAAAATTATAATTTTTTTTTTAAATTGATATAGTTTGGTATCAAGTAAGATATAAAATTGTTTCTAATTCACTAAAATCTTTTAAATGAGTTAATACATCAAGGTTCACAAACTTCTAGCCACTAGCAGGTCATTTTAAGTGGGGGTGATTTTGCAGGAATAATGATCATAAATATACACTTTCAATGATATTCATTAGAATTAAAAAAAACTTTTTAGTACAAAATATGATAACTAGCAGCTAGTAATAATTAATCTAATTGTTGGTTGACAAGTGAATTACTTTTGAAGAGAAAAGATTTATCTTCATCTCAAATATATTAAACAAGACAAAATTTAAAAATAATAATTTAATTTCTTTTATTATTTTAATGAACTTTTTTTTAATTTTATAAGAATAAGTTAATAAGTTTTATAAGAAATTTGTTCACTTAGTTAATGTGAACTTTGAAGATTTTATTTCAAAAAATTAATAAATTACATCTAAATTAGGGCTGAACTTTATTTGTTATAAAAACAATGATCTTATTGAAAAGTTTAATTATGATTAAATTATGGCTGAACTTTATTTGTTATAAAAAGAATGACCTTATTGAAAAGTTTGAGTTTGTTCACTTATTATTTTATTCTTAACCTATAACAATCAAAGTATCTTGGTAATCTTATTACCAAGTTATTTAGTTTAATGTTGGTTTCATCTTATGACAACATGTAATTTATTTTATATAATTTTATTCAATTAATATAATAATAATAATTTAATTTCTTTTTACCAAATTGGTGTATGAGATTCCCTTGTTTGAATAATACCTCTTAATTTAACTTAATATATAATGTATATTAATTTAATTTAACAGATATTTTGTTTAATTGTATTTTTTTTCACAATATATAACTTTTATATATTAAATTTTATTAAAAAACATTTTTTATAAGAATAAGTTAATAAGTTTTATAAAAAAATTGTTCACTTATGTGCATTTTGAGGATTTTATCTCAAAAAATTAATAAATTACATCTAAATTAGGGATGAACTTTATTTGTTATAAAAAGAATGATCTTATTAAAAAGTTTGAGTTTGTTATTTATTCTTAACCTATAAAAATCAAAGTATGTAATTTTATTATCAAGTTATTTAGTTTAATGTTGGTTTCATCGTCATCATTATCTTTTTCTCAATGATTTGACTACTAACCCCCTTTGGATTTGAACCTGTGATCTTCAAGGAGAAAGACCCACGCAAGTTGTATTAAGTTTATATTAATTTTTTAATATTAATTATATTTTTATAATTTACATTACAAACTTATTTTATTGACTTGGAAGGCTTATATCGATCTTGAGAACAATTATAAATATACATAATTTTGTTTTTGAAAAAAATAAGGTCATCTTCAATATCCTTGCTACTCTAGTGATCATAATTTATACATAATTGTGAGGTTTGAGGTTGAAGTATCTTAAAGAAAACTTAAAGGAAAATCTAACAAATTTAGAAATGTTTTATAATAAAGAAGCTTAAATTTAATTGTAGATAATTTGATGATTAAATTTGATAAGGAAAATCTTATGATTGTAGAGAAGAGATTAAGGGATATATATAGAAACATATAATCCTATGTATATGTGATGGATAACGATTGTATATGAACCTAAGAATAGCATTCTAAGTTTTCCAAAGGGTAATTCAATGACTTAAACTCTTTGGCTTGAAGTATTGCACTTGATAGGATGGATTCCTCACAAAAAGAGAATACTTGAGCTTGTTTTTTGAATGGATAAGAGGAAGATATCCATGTGTTGATTCTATGTTTGTTGAGGTACTGAAAGGAACCTCAACTGGTTGACTTTAGTAGATGTTTTAGATTTGGCCTAATGGATAATGGGATGCATTGAGTGAGAGGTAAAACTTGTAAGTGGTTTTTTTCCTCAATCACGATGAATAATGGGATGCATTGAGTGATAGATAAAGCTTGTAAGTGGTCTTTTTCCTTGGTGCCTTCATAGCATGAGTAGGGATGACATAAAGGTAAATAACTCCTACACAATGGGTTTTTTATAAACTTTTAAATAAAAATAACTAATGATACTTATTTCCTAATGTTGTTATTTAAATCTTTAAATTCTATTTTTAAGTTGGAATTTGTGCATGAGATTGGATATCACAAAATGAAGGTAGACATGATTTGATATGATTCCCATGTTTAAATGATGCAAATTCCATAAATATTTAGTAAAGGAATTCCTTGGTTGTTGAGATTTTGTATGAATGCTAATCATACGAATGAATAAATAAATATGTATATTCAATAAAATTTATGTTGAGATAATCTTTATAATTATGTATTTAGTTATACTAGTCATTAATTTGAGTGTTGTTTGATGTCCATTTTTAGCATTAGTCTATCTTTTTTGGCCACTAGAATCACTGGAGGAGAAATCGACATTCTTTGCCTAAAATCTAAGAGAAAATAATTTTGAATTGATGGGAAAATATTATATGTTAACATTGCACAATCTAGTTGCATTAGGGGTACTTGGGGATGTTGAACTCAACTCTACAATAAAACCAACAATCTCATCAATCCAAAATTTCAATTTTCAGCAAAGATTGCCTAATTGAATTTTGGTGATGACAAACTAGAAAAGGTTGAATTCGTAGAATTTTTAGCCTTCTTCCCCATTTCTATCCCTAATTGGAGCCTTGAATAGTCAATGCAATGCATTTTAGATATGATTAAGTGGACACCCAGTTGCGAACTTAGAGAACATAAATAGATATGCCACACTTTTGTACCAAAAACTGATTATTTCCTATTTGAGGTATGATAACAAGTATTAGTAGGCTCTTAATTCTTCACATGAATGCAACCTGATTATAGTTTACATTCTATATGCGATTACATGAAGACCCCATTTATTCCATCTCTCAAAATAAATAATAATGGTGTACTAATTTTTTTAGAAGGAAAACTTTATGAGTTTTCTTCTTCTTCTTTTTAGGTAATATATCTTGGGGAAAACCCTAGGGATCTTCTCCTCATTTTGAGGATGGTACCATTCTTCAGGGCTTAAGGTTAGGTCAACAATAGGGCTTAGAACCATTATAATGATATACTCATTATGAGCTCAACATGTCACTTATGGGAATAGACCCTAGGTGGGGAGGATAATGCTCCATCCCACAACCACTTGGGATAGACCTAATTGACCATAACTTTTTGATATCTCCCCTTCTTCTCAAGAATATCTGGATGGAGGGTGGCTCAACCACAAGCCATAAGTCCTAGTCTAAGCATGCCACGAATTGGTCATTTATCAACAAATTTTCTTTCATGTTATTCTTGCTTTTGACAATATCAGAGTTAATCGTGATATCATGACATTTTTTTGTTCTTATTCACATAATATTGCTCCCAAAGGGAAGTACATTGCTTTTGTTTCAGCTAAGGCATATATAGATCAACCAGAAGTAGAATTGAAACCAGGAATAGCTCTGCTTGGACCTGTTAATGAGATGTTCTTTGATACATATGATAGATTTGTTCCTATTAATGAACCCTCTCTTGACAATTGCTTCATATCCTTGTAAGAGGTTCTATTATCTTTCCGACGATGAATGCATTTACATAGATTGGATTTGCTAATGTTTTGGGCATAGAACTTCAATTGATAATAAGTGTGATTGCTTCAGAGCTATGATGCAACAAAACATTTTGAGACAACAGTGCAAGATGTTCTTTCTATGTACACCCACATAACTGGAAAGGTATGGAAGCATTTGCTTACAAATTGCTTGGCCCATTCTAAATATTTGTGCTTTCCCTAGCCACATTTATTTCTATTCTCATTTGTTTTGCCACCAATCCTTATTGTTGATTGCTTCTTACAAGTCTTGGACCTAAGTGTTGCAAGTGTAGCCAAAGAATGATGGGTTGTAGCATATCAACCTTTAGTTGGGTTAACCACTCCTCTAAGGATGTATTTGCTTTGATGATATTGTCTATGTTGCGCTAGAGAAGTTCTAGTATTTGTATGTATTTGGAAATCACGTCTGTATATGCAAGTATTTACAGTTTAATACTAGAAAACAAAGTAATCATAAGAAGTCCCACTGCCGATATACTTTCTCTACGATTCCTCCACCAGTTCAAAAAACAAAGCAAAGCCTATCTGCAGCATGTGGAATTCCCCAGACAAATGGGACAACAACTGACATTGGTAGCTTCTCATGCAAGCCTCCTTTGCTCTCCTTTTCAGTAGCTACAACTTGCTTAGAGTTCATTATCATTTATTACATAAATTGAATGAAAAACATTTATTTGTGATACCTTGTTCATCCTAGTAAGAATCAAACAACTCTCTCAAGTCTCTCTATGTTGTACAATCTAAAGTTGGGTCCATGTTTTTTCCTTTTCTATTCAATTTCCTTCCGCCTTTCATAAAGGACTCAACAAAGTAATGAAATATGTGGAGTGCATACTTTAGGTTATCAAATACTTTAGGTTGCCAATCATAAAGCCTTAAACTTAGAAATATGCATCAAGATCGATGATTCATGCCTACATTAAATCTAGGAATATGAGGCATAATAAAACCTGTCATTACCTCCTGACAACCAAATGAAACAATATCTACCTTTCAAACAATCGAGACAGAATATGGACTGCACTGTGTAGAAAAAGGGTACTTGACCAGTCAGGCTTAACAGAGGTCATAGTTCCACATGTCATAGTTCTTAGGGTCACTCCATAGGTCATAGTTCCATAGGGCATAGTTCCAAAGGTCATGGTTCTATAGGTAGTTCTAGAGGACGTAGCTACATAGGTCACAATTCCATAGGTCATAGTTCCAGAGGTCGTAGTTCTGGAGGGCATAGTTCCAGAAGTCATAGTTCTTGGGGTCATTCTACATGTCATAGTTCCAGAGGGCGTAACTCCAGAGGTCATAGTTCCACATGTCATAGTTCCAGAGGGTGTAGTTCCAAAGGTTGTAGTTCCAGAGGTCATATTTCCAGAGGGTGTAGTTCCAGAGGTCATAGTTCCAGAGGGCGTAGTTCCACAGGTCATAGTTCCAGAGGTCATAGTTCTAAAGGGCGTAGTTCCACAGGTCATAGTTCCAGAGGGCACAGTTCCATAGGTCATAGTTCCACAGGTCACAGTTCCATAGATCATAGTTCCATAGAGCATAGTTCCAAATTTCATAGTTCCAGAGGTCAGTTCTAGAGGGCGTAGTTCCAGAGGTCATAGTTCCAGAGGTCATAGTTCTGGAGGGCATAGTTCCATAGGTCAAAGTTCCATAGGTCATAGTTCCATAGGGCGTAGTTCAAGAGGTCATAGTTCTAGAGGGTGTAGTTCCAGATGTCACAGTTCCACAGGTCACAACTCCACATGTCATAGTTCCAAAGGTCATAGTTCCAGAGGGTGTAGTTCCAAAGGTCATAGTTCTAGAGGTCATAGTTATAGAGGGCGTAGTTCTAGAGGTCATAATTCTAGAGGGTGTAGTTCCACAGGTCATAGTTCCATAGGGTGTAGTTCCACATGTCATAGTTCTAGAGGTCATAGTTCCAAAGGGCGTAGTTCCACAGGTCATAATTCCAGAGGGTGTAGTTCCACAGGTCATAGTTCCAGAGGTCATAGTTCTAGAGGGCATAGTTCCATAGGTCATAGTTCCACAGGTCATAGTTCCAGAGGGCGTAGTTTCGCAGGTCACAATTCCACAGGTCATAGTTCCAAGGTCATAGTTCGAGAGGGCGTAGTTCAAGAGGTCATAGTTCCAGGGGGCGTAGTTCCAGAGGTCACAGTTCCAGAGGTCAGAATTCCATAGCTCAGAGTTCAAAAATTCATAGTTCCAGAGGGCGTAGTTCCATAGGTCATAGTTCTAGAGGTCATAGTTCCAGAGGGCATAGTTCCATAGGTCATAGTTCTAGAGGGCATAGTTCCATAGGTCATAGTTTTAGAGGTCATAGTTCCACAGGGTGTAGTTCCATAGGTCATAGTTCCACAGATCACAGTTCCACAGGTCACAGTTCCACAAGTCATAGTTCCAAAGGTCATAGTTCCAAAGGGCGTAGTTCCAGAGGGCGTAGTTCCAGAGGTCATAGTTCTAGAGGTCATATTTCCAGAGGTCATAGTTCCAGAGGGTGTAGTTCCACAGGTCATAGTTCCATATTACATAGTTCCATAGGGCGTAGTTCCATAGGTCATAGTTCTAGAGGTCATAGTTACTCTGGAACTACGCCCTCTGTAACTATGACCTCTGGAACTATGACCTATGGAACTACGCCCTCTGGAATTATGACCTTTGAAACTGTGACCTGTGGAACTGTGACCTCTGGAACTACACCCTCTAGAACTATGACCTCTTGAACTATGTTAGGTAGCTAGAGAGGTAGTGGAGGCCATTCAATGTAAGGTGGACTAGGTCCACTATATTATTAAATAAGACCCACTATGGTAGTTAGATATAATAAATGTAAGAGGACTTCTTAGAAGGTTCTGCTTCTAGAATATTCCTCCTCTATAATGTTCTTAGGTAATGGTAGCAATATATAAAGGGTTTCAAGCAAGGTAATGGGATATGAGGAGAAGTATTGTATTTGGAGCGGTAGCTCAATAGAAGGAAGCCCCCTCGAAGAGTCAAGTGAACAGGAGAGGATCCCTTCCATAATAGGATCCATTGTATGGTGTTTCCCTACCTCAAGGGTTTGATATAATAAAGTGGTGGTTTTCTATATTGTTTCATATATCTTGTGTGGTGATTGAATTAAGATATCTTTGGTACTATTGTGGTATTTTGTATTTAGGTCTTTGGAACATAACAAACTACGCCTTATGGAACTATGACCTCTGGAACTTTGACCTGTGGAACTACACCCTCCATAACTATGACCTCTGGAACTACGTCGTCTAGAACTGACCTCTGGAACTATGAACTTTGGAACTATGACCTATGCAACTATGACCTGTGGAACTGTGACCTATGGAACTATGACCTCTGGAACTATGCCCTCTGGAACTATGACCTCTGGAACTATGTCTTGTGGAACTACACCCTCTGGAACTATGACCTCTAGAACTACGTCATCTGGAACTATGACCTCTGGAACTACACCCTCTGGAACTATGACCTCTAGAACTATGAGCTCTGGAAATACGCCCTCTGGAACTATGACCTTTGGAACTGAGACCTATGGAACTGTGATCTGTGGAACTATGAACTATGGAACTATGCCCTTTATAACTATGACATGTGGAACTATGACCTGTGGAACTACTCCCTCTAGAACTATGACCTCTGGAACTATGACCTGTGGAACTACGCCCTCTGGAACTATGACCTCTGGAACTACGCCCTCTGGAACTATGACCTCTAGCATTATGACCTCTAGAACTATGCTCTATGGAACCATGACCTTTGGAACTATGACATGTGGAACTGTGACCTGCGGAACTGTGACCTCTGGAACTACGCCCTCTGGAACTATGACCTCTTGAACTACGCCCTCTCAAATTATGAACTTTGGAACTATGACCCGTGGAACTACGCCGTCTGGAACTATGACCTATGGAACTATGACCTGTGGAACTATGCCCTATAGAACTATGACCTCTGGAACTATGTCCTGTGGAACTACGCCCTCTCGAACTATGACCTCTGGAACTACACCCTTTGGAACTATGACCTCTAGAACTACGCCCTCTGGAACTATGACCTTTGGAACTATGACCTGTGGAACTGTGACCTATGGAAATGTGACCTCTAGAACTGTGACCTATGGAAATGTGACCTCTAGAACTGTGACCTATGGAGATATTGTATCTATATGACAAGTGATAGAGAATTCACAAATCAAATATAAGATGGAAGAGTATTCTTTGGCATAAAATCAACATGATAATCGGTTAATCCCATCTTTTCAGGTTCGAAGAATACATGTGGAAGATTTTTTCCAAATTTTAGGTCATCCAAATTATCAGTCAAAGACAAGTGGCAAAAGGATTGGAGACAAAAATGGCAGAAGATCAGTCAATAGTTGAATTGATTTCATTTCCAGATTCAAGGGGTTTAAAGTAAACAAGTGACAAGGATCAATTAACAATAGATTCCAATAGCCTTCAAACGTTCATGAGATATTGCAACCATATTTAGATTTATTTTATTTTTGTGATTTTTTATGGATTTTGTTTTCCAAAAAGATAGTGATAGCTAGCAATTTGTAATTTCTATAGATTCTAAAGTTTGTAATGTATTAAGGGTTCGAGACTGGAGAAAATTGAGACTTTTTGTGCTTGTAATATTTTATGAGATTTATAAAATTATCAATACAAAAGTACATAATTTTCTTACTAGAGATTCATGTGCCAATATTTCTTAGTCCATGTTATCCTTTGTGAATGTTTATCTCTTTAAGTATTCCATTTATATGTGTTGTCTTCAGTATTTGATTAAAGGAAATTTCTCAGAATTCATCGATGATGCTCTGAGTTTAAAATAATCAAATATTTTCACCCATTGCTCTAAAATTAACACATAATTCATTCTAGTTAATGTTATGTGTTAGTGGACTGTTAAATTTCATTCTGCCACCATACTACAGTGAATTAATTGACTGAGAAAGCATTGTATATCTTGCCTCTTCTTCCTAGATTATTCTACCACCAGTTATTGGTCACTTTTCAGTTTCATGACTCCATGCTCAATGGTCTTTTCCTCCACCATATCAACCAATTTTAAAACCCTATCCTTATATACATATCTGGACATTGTGACTAAATTTCATTGAGGGAGCCCCCTCTGGTTGGAAAGGCCAGTTTTCAACCAAAATATTGGTTTGAAAAGGTTACCTTGGGGATTTTCTTCCACATCTTAGGAAAATTACCAAGTGATAACAATCGTCTAAGTTTATATATGGAAGTTGACCACTTCAGTATATGAGCATATACAGAAGTGGTCGACTTCCATATATGTGAATATACAAAATTTGTCCCCTTCTGTATATGCACATATACGAAGGCCGACCACTTTTGTATATGTGCATATACATAAGTGACTGACTTCCATATGTGTGCATATACATAAGTCGACCACTTTTGTATATGCACATATATAGAAGTTGGCTTCTGTATATGTGCATATATGGAAATCAACCACTTCATATGGGGAATATTTCCTTTCTTAGATGTGCCATCACCATTTATCATTATTTTTTGTATATTCCTATGGGGAATAGTTCCATCACTATTTATCATTCTTTGTTATCATGATTACACCTAAAAATGAGACACATAGGGCACCATAGGGTTTTGAAGGTGTACATAGAGATAACACATGGTGGTTGGATCTTTCACAAAATAGAAATAGAAAAAACATAGGGGTTATTGCGAACAATTTATCACAAGATTTGTTTTTCTATAATCTCAAACTTTTTGCGGGTTCGAAAATGAACATAATTGTATTCTCAAGTATTACAATTCTCTTCACTTATGTCTCCCAAGAGTTACCTCGTAAATGAAAATCATGCACGCACCCCCACCCCCCTCCTTCCCCTCCTCCTCTCCATGTGCAAGAAATACAACTTAATAAAATAATTAATTTATCATAGGAGATTTTTTTATGCTTGTGATGAAGTATCCTCATTTACCCATTCTCATGGTTGAAGAGCATTTGTTATACTTGATTTTGAAACTAAATGACTATTTTATTAAATTTAGACTAATAAGTAAGAATTTAGATGGGAATGAATATCGGGGAGGGGATGGAGTCTGAGGTTTTTTCTCTCGTTAAGGCTTGCGATTGCAGATAACTTTCCCGGTCTTTTTTTATGCCCCGCGCGGTCTGGATTTTTCATTTTCCCCCGCGTAGTCTTGAGGGTGCCCTGTCTTCTTTCTTTCCGGTAACTACAGTCAGCCTAGACAGTGTCCCTGTCGTATACTCTTGGGATCTCCAAGGATGTGGATCTTTGGTTTTAACCATGAACAAAGAAGTTGAGCATGTGGCCCCTCCCTCTTTATCCAGCGGAGTTGATCCTAGTATGGGGCGGTTGATAGATGGTTTTTCACTGTTTAGCCAGGTTTTTCTCACTTCTCCCCAGACTTTGTCTCCTCTCTCTAGTAAGCTACCGTCTCCTCCCCTTTCCCAGCACAAAACAAAGTCTTTCACCAGATCTCTTGGCTCTTTCTCAGACTTTCTGGTTACAGACCGCCTATCTTCTGGGAGCTTCCCCTCCATTCCTAGCTCACCAGTCGACTTAGCTATTGACTGGATCTCCTAGAGGAAGCATACTTCTTGCGCTCCTCTCCTCCTTCTTTCCTTGGAATCGATGGAAGCGGTTTTTTTACTAAAGGGACACAACACCGTGAATCCTCTGGGTTGGGTCTCAGAAGTAAGACGATCGGACAAGTACCTTCCCAAGGTAATTATCCCTCTACCAAGGGGTAACACCCTATTTCCCCCATTATGTAAATATAAATATATTGGCCAAGGAACTATGACAAACCTAAAAGTGTGAATGTTTGATTTGATGGACCTTTGTACAAAAGGTTGATGAATGTAAATTCGGTTATTTTAATAGAAAATGGTTACGTGTTGCATGACTGTTGAAAGAGGGGATGTGCTAAGAGAAAACTGTGAATGCTATGAAAGGTGGTGGAGGGGACCCAGAATGGTTGCATTAACCTCCACCAAACTAGTACCATGCTGGAATTAATTGCTCAAATCAGAACAACCCTCTGACCCACGAATGAATTACAGTCAGGATGGTAGGTGGGAAGACCTGCTCAAGAGTTAATTAGGGGATGGGGTAGACTGCCCATCCGTAAGGCTTCCAAACCTGAGCAAGGACTGGGAATTTGAGCCACATCCAATCTTGTCGAGGAAGGCAAGAAAGGAAGTGTGGTGGGCAGAGGAAGACCTGCGAAAAAATGCAGAGACGAGAAAGGAAACTCTCGGGTTTGAGGGAGGCCTAAAAGAGGAACAATGAGTTCTGATCACAGGAAATAGAGATTGAGCTAGGAGAAGGAGACTAACCTTCATCCTTGTCTATTTATGTATTGGGAGAAGGATAGTAACCTTCCTCCCTAACTTTCGTTGAGCTGGAAGTAAGAGATTGAATCTCAAAGCATCGTGGCTTAGGCTCAGGGGTGGCCAGTGATAAATCCATTGGGAGTGACTGAGCCTATGGTTGGGTGGAAATGAGCACCCCTTTCAGCAATCGCATCATGCTCTATGGTTCTGATAAGTGTTTTCTTGCCTTATGCTTTGAATTGTAAATAATGGATGCATGTGAGTATTTACATGTCTATAAAGGGTTCTTTCTCTATATTAAATGATTAAGTTATGAGTATGCATTCATTCCCTTGAGAACCTATATTTCTGCTTGATTTTCCATACGCCCCAGTTTAATCTCTCGAAGGCGCTTTCCCTAGGGATTTGCATCACCATTCCGGAGTCGGAGAAAGCCTCTTGGCATAACTACCATTTTTGTAACCTCACAAGTTACTTTGCATTGATTCAGAGCTTAATGTTCTGCAAGTTGGGAAGGTGTTCCCTTTAGACCAGTAGTCTAGGAGACTCTGAACTTGCGCCTATTTCCTTAACCAAAAACCCCACTAAGAGCAAAGATCATAGCCCAAGAGTTATATGAAGATCCACGTGAGCTGGGTCTAGGAACCTCAGAGATCGAAGCTTCGAGATGTCAAATTGAACGATAGTCAAGTTGAACCCCAAAATGGTTATGAACCATCAATCTATGAACGAAGATCGAGGGTGGGGAATCACTGTGGAGCGCGAAGGTGAAAGTAGCAGACGCGCTAGTTCGCGACCCACAATTCACCATTGTCATTGATCTCGACGGGCTGGAAGATCAACGACTCCGGTTTGACCAAGTTGGGTGAGTACTTCCAGATTGCAGAGGTTGAGCTCTCTGATAAAGAGTACGCATGTTGGGACCCTGCAATTGTTGTGAACCGTCGATCGGAGGACACCTCAGTATCGGTCGGATCATGACCGCTAGACCCTGAATAGTTGTGATATGGGTGGTCGTGAGCCCTTTTGGAAATATACGGAGTAACGGAGTCCCTCCGTATCATCGGACTGAGAGAATCAAAAATCTCAGAAGGGATAACATTTTCAAGAGTGAAGGCGGGACCTGAGATAGCCGGACTCGCAGGAGGAATGAAGGTCGAGGCCTTTGAACATCTACCAAACTCTCCCAAGTCGGAAGAAGTCAAAAGCTCAGGAGGAGGAGCGACAACAGTCGTCAGATCGGTTGTGGGGAGAAGCTTGGACCGTTAGATCAACGTCTAGGGAAGCATAGGAGAAGCATTGGGAAGGGACAGATCCTAACCGTCGAATCTGAGCGCAAAGGGACGATAGTCGTCCGATCTAAGGTAAAATGCATGAGTTTTAATGTTTGTGTGTATGGGAGGGTTAACTGGCCAAGGTCTTGAAGTCCCAAAGTGAATTGGGATCGTTCATCGCCAAGGAGGACAAGTGAAAAATCTACAACTCCTGAGCGAGAGCTAGTGGTCAGAGAGAGAGAGGAATCGTCGAAGACCCGAAGTAGATGCTGACCATTGATCACCAGGAGACACGTGTCATCATATCAGTAACTCCAAAGAAATCACTTCAAGAGTTTCAGTTGAGAGTTGAAACTCCCGAAGCCCGGAGAGTCGGAGAGCCTAAGTGAATCTCAATCGTCAGATCGAAAGGCACACGTGGTAGAGATCCATTGTCTTAGGGTGAAAGAAAAGTTTGAGAATTGAGATTTATGAACCTTAGAGAGCCGAAGGATATCTAGACTGTCAGATCCAGAGGGACACATGACGACAGATTGTAGACTTCAGAGAAATCACTTCGCAAGTTTAAGTTTGAGATTTGAGATTCCCATAGCCCGGAGAGCCAGAGAGCGAAGTAAATATCAACCGTCCGATCATCTGAAGTAGATCTCAGTCGTCAGATCGCCCAAAGTAAATCTCAAGCCTCGGATTGTCCAAAGTGAATTTGGACTGTCCGATCCAGAAGAAATGTGGCGTAAATATGTGGACTTCGGGTAAAGTCTCGAAGTAATTCATAGCCACCCAATTCAGAGGGACGTGGCACAAATCTATGGATTTTGGGTAAGGACCCGAAGTAAGCCTCGATCATCTGATTCAAGTGGACACATGGTAGAAATATGCATACCTCGAGGGGGATTAAAAGTTGAGACTTGAGACTTTCGAAGTCCGGAGCTGTGAAGGGATCACAACCGTTGATCCGAGAGGGACAGTCAGTGGATCTTCAAATCCAGATAAAACCCAGTGGGGAAAGAGTTGAAAGTTGAGACTCCCGAAGTCTGGAATCGCAAAGCGATCAACGTCGTTGATTGAATAGGACGCGTGACAGGAGATCTGTCACTATGGGAAAAGGCAAGGATTTGAGAGTTGAAACTCTCGAAACCTGAATCACGAAATAAATAACAGTCGTTGATTCCCGAAGGATAGATCTGAGTCGTCAGTTCAGAGGCATCATCAATATCATGAGATCGACGGTCCAGTCGCATTGCAGGGACCGAAGGTGCGCGAACTTTAAAAATTTGAGGGCGAACCGCAATCTAGACCACGGTTTTGTAGAAAGGACATGTGGAGGCTCAAGGTGAATTGCGGGGTGAAACGTAGTTTGGTTTCAAACCACCCTTGGCCGCGCCCGCAATCGCATGGTTATGTGAGGTTATCACCCAAGGTCACCTCAAGGAGGGGCTTATCAGAAAAGGGGCTAGCGCCCAAACTCAGAAATTTCACAAACACCAAGGGGAAGGTCGTGGGTACCATTAGAACCTGCACCAGGAAGTCAAAAGGGTATGTGCTTAATTTTAGAACGATACCATCAAGGTCTCAGAGAGTCATTTGGCTCCATAATCGGGGATATTTGACCGGGAGGTCGCGCTGGTTCCCCGACTTTCCAAATTAGAAACTGTAGAGAGAGAGGATTTTTTCCTGTAAGGAGAAGGGAATTTTTTTTATTTTTCACCCCATCGTGGGTGTGTTACAAATTGGTATCATACCATGGTTACAACACTTGGCCTGCTTGGGCTCAGGGACGAGTCGCTCCAAAACCATATTTGGAATACTTTTAAAAGAGTGACACTCTACCTTATCTCTTTCTTAAAAAGTCTGGTTAAAAATGTTATGAAAGAAAATAATGAAACTTTCTATTGTGTGTGTGCATTTAAGAAATTGAAACGTGTAATGTTCATGAACTAATATACTGTTAGCTAACAATAAGTGTTTTTGTCAACACTCAAGCAGTTAGTAAATCACGGGAAAACTTCAAGACTAAAGGATGGTGACATTTCATGAAGTGGGGGATGGCTCCCACAATAGAGACGAAGAATCTAACAAAAGGAGGGCGGTGGAAACCCCTCCAGATTTGGCTGAAACTATAAGGAGCCTCAAGGCCGAATTACAAAGTTGCAAGGATGACAACAAGATATTGATAAAGGAGCAAGAAAAACAAACAGAACTTAACGTAGGCTTGCTACAAAGCTTATCTGACATACAGAGGCAACTGCAGCATGAACCCACAACCAGTCATGTGGACCGACGACATACGAAGAGAAGTCAAAGTCCACCTGAGATCTGAAAACATGACTCCATAAGTGACCACACTAGGAGAAGTACCTTGAAGAAGGCCCCACCTAGAGGCAGGGGACACTCATTGGTAGAGTCCTCTAGGAAGAAAGCTGGCAACTCCGAAGGATCTTCTAGTAGCAGATCCAACTCACGTTCTCAAAGGAAAGGAAAGAAGCATAAGCGTTTCAAAATCATGATCCTGAAGAATTCAAGAAAGCCAAACCACCCTCTTTCGATGGATATATTAGGAAGGGAGAAGAGGATGAAGTTTGGTTTCTTGGTTTAAAGAAATACTTCAGAGTCCATGACTACTCTGAAAACTTGAAGGCTCAAATAGCCATCTTCAACCTGAACGGAAAGGCTTCCATTTGGTGGGAAGACTTTAGGAATGTGAAAGGAGTCCATGAGAAGTACTTGTCATGGAAACAGTTTGAGAAATAATTCAGGAAGCAGTATCTGTCAGAGAAATACATGGATGGGAAGACTAAGGAATTCTATGAACTCGGTTCAGGGCAGCTCACCATAGATGAATTTGTCAATAAATTCCTTGAACTACTGAGGTATGTACCCTACATAAAACATGAAAAAGTAAAAATGCAACGGTTCATTAGTGGGTTACCTCGGACCTACTGGGACAGGATTGAGTTCAACGAACCAAATACCTTAGAAGAAACTATATGGAAGGTGAGGTATTGTTATGAACAGTTTGGGAGTAAGACAAGACCTTACGAGGACTGGCAGAAGAGGAGTAGTTTGGGATTCCAAAAGAAGGGGTTTAAATCCTCAAGATTTAAGAACTATGGAAAAGATTCTAGAAGGAGCCTTTCTACTAGAAGTGTATATTAGAAAAATTTCCCCTCTCAAAGTGGAAATAAACCTTTTAAGACAGTCCCATAAAAGATTGATAACCTAAAGAAGGAACCCTTAAAATGTTGGGGTTGTGGAGAAGATCATCGATTGAGGGACTGCCCACACAGACAACAAAACAATAAGAGAGTATACAATATACAAGAAGCTACCACCGTCAATGATGTGGCTAGGAGCATGCCATGAATCTATGCATCCTTGGACAATAATCAAGCCGACCACCAAGTTTCAGTAGTGGAGCTGGAAGGTATGATCGCCAACCATTTAGTTTCTATTTTAATTGACCTAGGTTCTAATTTGAGTTATGTGGCCCCTCAGACTGTTGATAAGTGTAAACTGCAACCAATTAGACATGTTAAACCATGGTTGGTGTGATTAGCCACTAAGACCAAAAGAAAGGCGGCAGAGGTCAAACCAGCCTGCCAATTCATCATGGGTGGATTACCCACCCAAGCGACCCTTAACATACTTCCCATGGGATCTTATGACTTGTTGATTGGTATGGATTGGTTGGCTTCTTATAAAAATAAACTGGATTGTTATCATAAAAATTTAGAATGTGTAAATGAAGAAGAGAAAAAGACGACCCTCCAAGTGATTCAGAAGCTTGTCTCAGTGAGACAAATATCAACACTTCAAATGAAAAAGTATTGCAGAAAGGGGTGTTCATTATATGTCATACATGTATTGGAATCTGTTGAGAATGACAAATCAAACCTAGAGGACCACCCCATAGTAAGAGAATACAAGGATGTGTTCCCAGAAGAGGTACCAGGTCTACCTCCGAGAAGGGATATTGACTTCTCGATAGAACTTACATCAGGAGAAGTACCAACATCTAGAACACCATATAGGATTAGCACGCCAGAGCTGGTTAAGATCAAGCTACTATTAGAAAAATAGGATCGTGGAGAAATAAAATAAAAAAAATGCGGAAACAAAACACTGAAGATACACAATACAATAGAGACACAGATTTACGTGGTTCACCCAGTGTGGGCTACGTCCACCAGAGAAATTGCCAGGTCCTTCCTTTATTATTATCCAACATATAAAGGGATACAACCTACAGCAAACCCGCTATAACTTTCTCTTCTTTCTCTCACAGTCTCCTATCTCAGAATACAATATTCGCCATCAACCATAGCCGCAATACATTTCCCTCATAAAAGAGGGCTGCCTTCTAGGGCAAAAACCCTAACATAATTTCTACCGTTAGATCTGCAACCTTAAAATGAACGATCCAGATTTACAATGAAATTACAATATACATTTACAAGGCAATTTTTGCTTCAGGAGATTTGCCCTCGAACCCCCGTTGGGAGCCCGCTTTCCCCCGGACCCCACAAAGGGGGTACCCCCCCTCTGCACTCCCCCGCGTGGAAGAGTGTACATACTTATGGGGTGTAAATACTTCATGGGGTATAAACACGACTGAAAGTAAAAAAACCTCTGAATCAGGAAGATAATCAGGCTCCACAAACAACAATCTCCCACTTGGATATTGATCTCAACAACTCCACCGCTGTTGTATATGTTGGACTCTGAACCTTCTTGGACCTAGAAAATTTCTCATCTTCATTTTCATTCTTGAAGACCAACTGAAATTGAGCAGGAACTCAGTGTCTCCCTAGTTACTCCCTTTGTTAACATGTTTGCAAGATTTTGGCTAGTGTGTATCTTTTCCAACTTCAAATGTCCATCTTCCAAGGGTGATCGTATGAAGTGGTACCTCAACTGTATATTCTTAGTCTTCGAATGGAAGTTTGAATTATTTTCAAGCTGAATGGCACTCTCACTGTCATAGTACAACCTGCTATTCTCTTGCTTCTTTCCCAATTCCTCCATAAACCTATGTAACCAAATCATCTCTTTACTAGCCTTTGTAGCAGCAACATACTCTGCCTCTGTTGTTGAAAGTGAAACAACCTTTTGCAGTTTTGAAATCCAACTTACTGTCGTTCCACCTATAGTAAACACATACCCTGTGGTACTCCTCCTGCTATCTTTATCACTTGCCATATCTGAATCAACATATCCTTGTAGAACAGTTTTTGAACCTCCAAAACATAATGCATGATTAGAAGTACCTCTCAAGTATCTAAGAATCCACTTTACTACCTCCCAATGTTCTTTACCTGGATTGTTCATATATCTGCTCACAACTCCCACTGCATGTGCAATATCTGGTCTTGTGCAAACCATTGCATACATCAAGCTGCCAACTG
>ML799268.1:143640-161876 GCA_009831015.1 Picea engelmannii
TCATTTAAATGATCTACAACAGACCCACCTTCCGACATCTTCATATTAAATAATCTCTTCATTAGAAATACCTTATTGGACGTCGAGGGTTTTTCATACAATTTGGCCAATGCATCCATCAAACCCTTCGTTGTCTTTTCTTTAGAAATATTGAAAGTCGTCGACGTTGCCAGGCTCAGTCGTATCGTTCCTAGAGCCTTTCTGTCAAGAATCTCCCATTCTTCGTCCTTCGTAGTTGTCGGCTTCTTTGCTATTCTGCCCAATGGTAGGAATATATCCTTCTGATATAAATAGTCTTCCATCTGCATCTTCCATAACTGGTGTTTTGGTCGTTAAATTTCTCGACCCTAAACTTTCCATCTTCCGACATTGCTCCCACTCGAACCAGGAACCCTCTTTTCCTATGAGTTATCTTTCGGTCTGATACCAGTTATTAGAAAAACAGGACCATGGAGCAATAAAATAAAACAAATGCGGAAACAAAACACAAAAGATACACAATACAATAGAGACACAGATTTACGTGGTTCACCCAGTGTGGGCTACATCCACCAGAGAAATTGTCAGGTCCTTCCTTTATTATTATCCAGCATATGAAGGGATACAACATACAACAAACCCGTTGTAACTTCCTCTTCTCTCTCTCAAAATATCCTATCTCAGAATACAATATTCGCCATCAACCATAGTCGCAATACATTTCCCTCATAAAAGAGGGTTGCCTTCTAGGGCAAAAACCCTAACATAATTTCTACCGTTAGATCTGCGACCTTATAATGAACGGTCCAGATTTACAATGAAATTACAATATACATTTACAAGGCAATTTTTGCTTCGGGAGCTTCGCCCCTGCTTGCCCCCAGACCCCGTAAAGGGGGTACCCCTCCTCTGCACTCCCCCGCGTGGAAGAGTGTACATACTTCTGGGGTGTAAATACTTCATGGGGTATAAACACGACTGAAAGTAAAAAAACCTTTGAATCAGTAAGATAATTAGGCTCCACAACCAACAACTACAGCTAAGGGAGATGATGGACAAAGGCTACATCTGATCCAATGTATCTTCGTGGGGAGCGCTCGTCTTGTTTGTGAAAAAGAAAGATGGCACACTCTGATTATGCATAGATTACAGACAACTCAATAAAACAACCATAAAGAACAAGTACCCCTTACCAAGAATCGATGACCTATTCGACCAATTGGGAGGTTCTTCCATCTTCTCTAAGATCAAATTAAGGTCTAGATACCACCAAGTCCGGATTAAGGATGAAGACATCCAAAAAAAATCCTTCAGGACGAGGTATGGTCACCATGAATTCGTGGTGGTGCCATTTGGGTTAACCAATGCCCCCACTACTTTTATGTGCTTGATGAATAATGTACTCTGCAAATTTGTATTGGTTTTCATTGATGATGTCCTAACCTACTCCAAGAACAGGGAGAAGCATGAAGAACATCTTAGACTCGTACTTCAAGTACTAAGAGAGCATCATATCTACGCTAAGTTTAGCAAGTGCGATTTGTTTCAGAAGCAAGTCCATTACTTAGGCCATGTCATATCTAAGGAAGGGGTGGCAGTGGACCCTGACAAGATCAAATCTATTATGGAATGGCCTACCCCAAGGGATGTATCCGATATCATATCCTTCATGGGCTTAGCAGGATACTATAGAAGGTTCATAAAAGGGTTTACCAAGATTGGTTGTCCAATCACTGCCCTTCAAAAAAGGGGATTAAATTTAGTTGGACATCAAAATGTGAAGAAAGATTTCAGGAACTAAAATACCTCTTGACCCATGCACGTGTGCTAAAGATTGCAGACCGAGATAATGATTTCCTCGTGTGTATAGATGCCTGCAAGGAAGGACTTGAAGGAGTCCTTATGCAAGAGGGACGTGTAATTTGCTACACGTCTAGGAAATTAAATGAGCATGAGATCAATTATGTGACCCATGACCTAGAGTTGGCTACCATAGTACATGCTTTAAAAGTGTGGAGGCACTACCTCCTTGGTAGGATATTTTGGCTTATGACAGACCATTGTGGATTGAGACACCTGTTTGATCAACCAAAACTCAATGCCAAGAAATCTAGGTGGATGGCTCTCCTTAGTGAGTTTGATTTTGAAATCAAACACATTAAAGGAAAGGAAAATAGGGTGGTTGATGCCCTTAGCAAAAGTATAAAAATGATTCATTTGGAAGTGGTAAGCACCTGTGAAGCGAATGTCAAGGAAAGATTCAGGAATGCACAAGAAGCAGATGCATTCTTCAAGACTGTGACCTCATACCTAAGGTAAGAACCTACAGGGATAGAATATGAAGGCTACCAGATGCTCGAAGAAGGCCTGTTGACTTACAGAAACAGATTGTATGTTCCAAATTGTGACGAATTGAAGAGGTTAATAATGGATGAACTACATAAGAGACCATATATCGATCACCCAGGATATCAGAAAATGATCATGGACACTAGGAAACAATTCTATTGGCCCGGGTTGAAGAAAGACATAGATAACTATTTAGCTAAGTGACTAGAATGTGAGCAAGTTAAGGCAGAGCACTAGCATCCAGCAGGATTGTTACAACCCCTACCGATCCCAGAATGGATATGGGAAACCATCTCCATGGATTTCATCACTGGATTACCAAAGTTGACCAAGCAAAATTATGCCACCATGGTCGTGGTGAACAAACTAAGTAAGTCTGTTCATTTCGTTCCTATCAAATCAACTTGCAAGGCCATAGATATTGCCAACATCTTCATGAACAAGATATTTAGACTGCATGGCATGCCCAAGGAAATTGTATATGACCGAGATACCAAACTCACTTCAAGCTTTTGGAAATCCCTAATGGCTAGTTTTGAGAAAAATTTGTTGTTCAACACAACTTATCACCCTCAAACTGATGGACAGACAGAAAGAGTGAACCAAATAGTAGAAGACATGCTAAGGATGCATGTAATGCATCGGCCTAGTAAGTGGGAAGACTACCTACCATTGGTAGAGTTTTCCTACAACAACAGTTATCAAGAATCCTTGAAGATGAGCCCTTTTGAAGCCCTCTATGGTAGACAATGCAAGATTCCAATCAGTTGTAGTAATCTAGTGGACATAATTACAATCGGACCCGACATGCTGAAATAAATGGAACAACAAGTGGTTCAGATAAGACAAAATATGAATATTGCTCAGGATAGACAGAAAAGTTACGCCGACAAAGAGAGAACTTCCAGATATTTCAAGACCGGAGACCATGTCTATCTCAGAGTTAGACCCAGGAAGAGTTCCCTGAGAATGGGAGCATGTGCCAAGTTGGCACCTCGGTATTGTGGACCCTTTGAAGTCTTATATAGAGTGGGACCTGTAGCCTATAGGCTAGCACTTCCTCCCACTGTAAAGGCACATAATGTTTTTCATGTTTCATTATTGAAGAAATATGTACATGATGCTAATCATATAATTGATAGGTCTGTGATCCTGGTGGAGCCGGAGGGATAATTCCTGCTAGAACCCCAATGCATATTAGACAGGAAGGAAACCTCACTCAGGAACCGAACCATTGCATAGGTTAAGGTGCATTGGAAACACTTTGGCCCAGAGGAGGCTACGTGGGAAATGGAGGATGCCATGAGACATGCATATTCGATTTTGTTTACTCTTGTACATACATGTCATGTTGACAGATAGAACATCGAGGATGATGTTACTTTAAGGGGGAGGGAATTGTAACACCCTTTTCCCCCAGTTTGTAAATATAACTATATTGGCCAAGGAACTATGGAAAACCTAAAAGTGTGAATGTTTGATTTGATGGACCTTTGTACAAAAGTTCGATGACTGTAAATTTTGTTATTTTAATAGAAAATGGTTACGTGTTGTATGACTGTTGAAAGAGGGTATGTGCTAAGAGAAAACCACGAATGCTATCAAAGGGGGTGGAGGGGACCCAGAATGGTTGCGTTAACCTCCACCGAACCAATACCATGCTAGAATTAATTGCTCATATCATAACAACCCTCTGACCTAGGAATGAATTACAGTCGGGCTGATAGGTGGGAAGACCTGCTCAAGAGTTAATGAGGGGATGGGGTAGACCACCCATCCGTAAGGCTTCTAGACCTGACCACAAACTGGGAATTCGAGCCACACGCAATCTTGTTGAGGAAGGCAAGAAAGGAAGTGTGGTGGGCAAAGGAAGACCTGCGAAAAAAAGCAGAGACGAGAGAGGAAACTCTCAGGTCCAAAGGAGGACTGAAAGAGGAACAATGAGTCTCGATCACAGGAAATAGAGATTGGGCCAGGAGAAGGAGACTAACCTTCTCCCTTGTCTATTTATGTATTGGGAGAAGGAGAGTAACCTTCATCCCTAACTTTCGTTGAGATGGAAGTAAGAGATTGAATCTCAAAGCATTGTGGCTTAAGCTCGGAGGTGGCTAGTGATAAATCCATTAGGAGTGACTGAGCCTATGGCTGGGTGGAAACGAGCACCCCTTTTAGCAGTCGCATCATGCTCTATGGTTCTGATAAGTGTTTTATTGCCTTGAATTGTAAATAATGGATGCATGCAAGTATTTACATGTCTATAAAGGGTTCTTTATCTGTATTAAATGATTAAGTTATGAGTATGCGTTCGTTCCCCTGAGAACCTATATTTCTGCTTGATTTTCCATACGCCCCAGTTTAATCACTTAGAGGCGCTTTCCCTAGGGATTTACATCATCGTTCCAGAGTCGGAGCAAGCCTCTTAGCATAGCTACCATTTTGGTAACCTCACAAGTTACTTTGCCTTGATTCAGAGCTTAAAGATCTGCGAGTTGGGAAGGTGTTCCCTTCATACCAATAGTCTAGGAGACTCTGAACTTGCACCTATTTCCTTAACCAAAAACCTGACTAAGAGCAGGGATCATAGCCCAAGAGTTATATGAAGATCCACATCACCTGGGTCTAGGAATCTCGAAGCTCGAATCTCCAAGATGTCAAATTGCACGATAGTCAAGTTGAACCTTGAAATTGCTATGAAATGTTGATCTATGAACGGATATCGATGGTGGGGAATCACTGTGGAGCGCAAAGGTGAAAGTAGAAGACACGTTAGTTCACAGCCCACAATTCACCATTGTCGTTGATCTCGATGGGTTGGAAGATCAACGACTCTGGTTCAACCAAGTTGGGGAAGTACTTCCAGATTGTGGAGGTTGAGCTCTCTAATAAGGAGTATGCACGTTAGGACCTCGCAATTACTGTGAACCGTCGATCGGCAGACACCTCGGTATCAGTCGGATCATGACCGTCAGACCCTGAATAGTTGTGAGATGGGTGGTAGTGAGCCCTTTTATAAATCCATGAAGTAACAGAGTCCCTCGATACCGTCGGTCTAACAGAATTGAAAAGCTTAGAAGGGATAATGTTTTCAAGAGCGAAGGCGGGACCCGAGATAGCCAGACTCGCAGGAGGCGCGAAGGTGTAGACCTTTGAACATCTATCAAACTCTCCCAAGTCGGAAGAAGTCAAAAGCTCAGGAGGAGGAGCGACAACAGACATCAGATTAGTTGCAGGGAGAAGCATGGATCGTTAGATCAGCGTCTAGGGAAGTAGAGGAGAAGCGTCGGGAAGGAACAGATCCTAACCATCGGATCTAAGCGCAAAGGGACGATAGTCATCCGATCTAAGGTAAAGTACACGAGTTTTAACATTTGTGTGTATGGGAGGATTGATTGGCCAAGGTCCCGAAGTGAATTGGGACCGTTCATCGCCAAGGGGGACAAGTGGCACAAAATATACAACTCCTGAGTGAGAGCTAGTGGTCAAGGAGAGAGCGGAATCGCCGAAGACCCAAAGTAGATCCTGACCATTGATCGCTAGAAGACACGTGTTAGCAGATCAATAACTCCAGAGAAATCACTTCGATATTTTCAGTTGAGAGTTGAAACTCCCGAAGCCCAGAGAGTCGGAGAGATGAAGTGAATCTCAACCATCAGATCGAAAGGGACACGTGGTAGAGATTCGTTGTCCTCGAGTGAAAGCAAAGTTTGAGAATTGAGATTTCCGAACCTCGGAGAGATGAAGGAGATATGTACCATCAGATCCAGAGGGACACGTGACGACAGATCGTAGACTTCAGAGAAATCACTTCACAAGTTTAAGTTTGAGATTCCCGAAGCCTGCAGAGCCAGAGAGCGAAGTAAATCTCAATCGTCCGAAATAGATCTCAGTCGTCATATCGTCCAAAGTAAATCTCAAGCGTCGGATCATCCGAAGTGAATCCGGACTGTCCGATCCAGAACAAATGTGGCGTAAATTTGTGGACTCCGGGTAAAGTACCGAAGTAATTCATAACCACCCGATTAAGAGGGATGTGGCACAAATCTGTGGATTTTGGGTGAGGACCCGAAGTAAGCCTCGATCGTCTGATTCAAGTGAATACACGACATAAATCTGCATACCTTGAGGGGGATTAAAAGTTGCGACTTGAGACTTCCGAAGTCCAGAGCTGCGAAGGGATCGCAGTCGTTGATCCGAGAGGGACACACGTCAGTGGATCGTCAACTCCGGATAATAGCCAGTGGGGAAAGAGTTGAAAGTTCAGACTCCCGAAGTCCGGAATCGCAAAGAAATCAACGCCATTGATTGAAGAGGACGCGTGGCAGGAGATCTGTATCTACGAGAAAAAGGCAAGGGTTTGAGAGTTGAAACTCCCAAAACCCAAATCATGAAATAAATCATCACCATTGATTCGGGAAGGATATATTTGAGCCGTTAGTTCATAGGCATCATCAAGATCATGAGATCAATGGTCCCGTCGCATTGCGGGGACCGAAGGTGCGTGAACTTTAAAAAGTTGAGGGCGGGCCGCAATCTAGACCACAGTTTTGGAGAAAGGACATGTGGAGGCTCAAGGTGAATTGCAGGGAGAAAAGTAGTTTGGTTTCAAACCACCCTTGGCCATGCCTGCAATCGCGTGGTTATGTGAGGTTATCGCCCAAGGTCACCTCAAGGAGCGGCTTATGAGAAAACAGGCTAGTGCCAAAACTCATAAATTTTGCAAGCGCGAAGGGGAAGGTCGTGGGTACCATTAGACATGCACCGGGAAGCTGAAAGGGTTTTTGCTTAATTTTAGAACGAGACCATCAAGGTCTCAAAGATTCGTTTGGCTCCAGAATTGAAGATCTTTGACCGAGAGGTCAGGCTGGTTCCATGACTTTCCAAATTAGAAACTGTAGAGAGAGAGAGGATTTGTTCTTGTAAGGAGAATGACTTTTATTTTTATTTTTTGCTCCATTGTGGGTGTGTTACACAAGGGTTTTATCTCGTCTTTTTTGGAAGTTGAAGAACGACAAGGTTTTCCTCAAGACAGAAGGGCTCCTACATCTGTTTTCAAATCACAGGACACAAGGGGATTTTACAGTTCCCGTCATAAGCAATGAAGAAAAGGAACAAAATCTAAAGGGAAAGTCGACAACTTGATGCTTGGAAAAGAGATCAGCATGAACAAGGTAGTAAATATGTTGAACCAAACTCTAGTGGGGAGGGCCAGTGGTAGATATTTTTCCCTCAAAACTATTATTATTTAGACACAGTCAGTTTGGGAAGAATGTTTGGGATATGCCCTGGAGGTCATTGAATTAAGCAGGAACTGGTTTTCTTTCAATTTTCTCCATCCAGAGCACGCAAAATGGGTGTTGGGTAAAAATTGGAGTGTAAACACCTCCCCCCTCCTGCTTAAACCTTGGAGCCCCCTTTTTTATGCAATCAGGGAGAAATTGGACAAAATCCCTATATGGGTAAGATTGTCGGCTCTACCTCTTCAATTCTAGTCCCTGGATTACTTTAAAGCCATTGGGAATTTTCTGGGGGATTTCCTTGAAGCCGATCTTTCCTATGAGTAAACAAAACAAAGGAAAATTGCAAGGATTTTGGTCAATCTAAATGTTAGAGAAGGTCTTGGAGAGGAGATTGACCTAACTTGGGAGGATTACACTCACACCCAACTTCTGGATTATGAGAATATCCCTTTAAGGTGCCGACATTGTCACCAGTATGGTCATCTGATAGATTCTTGTCACCTCCCCTTAAGAACTAAAGGAGGTACTTATTACAGGGAAAAAATAAATTCTCCTTCTCCAGAATCCAGCAGAAGACAAGATTTTATCACAGGAAAGGAAGCACCTCCCTTAGCAGATCCTGGACCCTCCACTGAGGCCACAGAGGAAAAGGAACATAAAGAAGTCTCCCCACCTCTCGAAAGGACTGCAGAGGAAGAAATGGAGAAAACTAGCACCTCTTCTCCGGACTTAGACTTCTCGAGGTCACTATCATCGGGTAACCTCTTCCCTCCTCTCCTCCCATTACAATTTTAATTAAAAGTTTGTTTATTGAGGGTACTGAATAGTTGGAGGCTCTAAAACACTTGTCACTAAACAATGTCTCACAGACCCTCCCCGAGTCCCTCTCTGTCAATCTTAAGGAACTCCCCTTCCTGGAAGCTCTGCCCCCCCCCAAACATCTTTGTCTTACAGAAGAAGCCTCCTCCTCCTCCTCCCAGTCTTTGGAGTCATCCTCTACCTGATACTTCTTAAGATCTCAAAATAAATCCATCGGTAGATTGGGAAAGGAAGAAGTCTCCTCCTTGGATAGGGGAGGACGAGGGAGAAATTCCTTTCTCTCCAAAGCTCAATCAAAGGCCAGAATAGACCTTCTGGCCGGAAAACAACAATCTATTGAACGTGCACTTAGAGCATCAAAGCCCTGGGGCAAGGTTTCAGGATGAAGATCATGTCTTTCAACTATAAGGGTTTGGCAGGGGCCCTCAAAAAACCTACCCTAAAAAGGGTGGTCACCTCAGAACAACCGGATGTGATACTCCTCTAGGAAACAATGGGAGTAGGCGATGAGGTAAAAACAAGCCTAGAACTTCTACTACCTGGGTGGGTTTTATTACAATGGATGTTATGGGCAAATCAGGTGGACTAGCCACATGTTCGAACTCACACAACATTCAAGTTCTTATCACTTGAGGTATGGATTCGGGACTTGGGATAACATTTTTGACTTCAGAACTCAAGGAGGCAGTTCACATCCTCAATATTTATGGGCCCTATCAGAACATAAAAAAAAATTGGGACACACTTCTCAAAAAATCCTTTTTCCAAGAACAGTTAATTTTAGGGGGAGATTTAAACCTCTCCCTGGGTCGTTCTAAGGTCTGGGGAAACTGTGCCAGGCCCGACCCGCTGACTGATTTTTTTTCCATAAATTTGCAGAGTCCAACTTAACGAATCTTGATCCTTTAAACCTTAAGCCTACTTGGAAAAACAACAGGGTCGGTAACGAAGGAGTGGCAAAAAGACTGGACCGATTCCTGATTAACGACTCTCTGCTAAACAAATGTCTTACCTTCAAGCAATGGATTGGTTTCGGAGGCTTGTCAGATCACCATCCAATTTTTCTAGAATTCAGACAAGGCTCTGAGAAGCCAGCCAACCCTTTTAAATTCAAAAAAACTTGGCTTGAAGATAACTCTTTCTTGAAGCGGATAAAGGATCATTGGATACCCTTCCGACAGGATTTACCCCAGTCAGTAGAATTTCAGTTTACAAAAAATCTGAAAAGAATCAAAGAAGTGGTAAAACCATGGGCTTTACAAAAAAGTAAAATCGAGGACAAGAAATCAAAAGATATCGAATTGGAACTACAAAGGTTCTTGGAAGAAGAAGGGGAAATTCCGAGCACAATAGAGTCAAAACTCAGATTACTTCAGTTGGAGAAAAGGAGGATAAAACTACTCAAGGAAAAAGAAGAGACTTGGCGATTAAAAAGCAGAGCTACTTGGCTACAAAGAGGAGATGAAAACACAAAGTTCTTCCAATATTATGCCAGAGGAAGGAAAAACATCAATACTATCTGGCACTTAAAGGATAAGGATGGAAATTTGGAAACTTCTTTTGAAGGGATGTCAATACTGGGAAAAAATTACTTTAAAAACCTCTTTAAAGAAGAAACCCAAGATTCAATAGAAGAAGTAGTCAAAGTGGCACAATTTTTCCACATGTTTGTTGAAGAAGCAAATAATCAATTCCTAATGGAAGAAGTCACAGAAAAAGAGCTCCTAGAAGTACTCCACAGTTTCCAAAAAGATAAAATTCCAGGCCGATATGGATGGACCATTGAATTATTTCTGGGTTGTTATGAGATCATAAGAACAGACCTTCTGAATTTGGTGGAGGACACTAGGATTTTAGGCCAACTCCCATAGAGTCTCAACACAATTTTTCTTACTCTTATCCAAAAGACGGATAACCCGGAGACCCTAGATGAATTTAGACCGATCTCTCTTTTCAACTGCGCTTATAAAATCGTCTCCAAAGTAATAGCTAGACGATTTAAAAGAATCCTTTCCAAGAATATTTTGGAACAACAGTTTGGTTTTCTGGAAGGAAGACAAATTCATGAAGCCATAGGTATAGCACAAGAAGGTCTACATAGTATGAAGACAAGAAACCTAAAAGGGGCGGTGTTAAAGATAGATCTCTCAAAATCATATGATAGAGTAAGCCGGTTGTATATCCGGTTACTACTGACACATCTAGGGTTTGAGGTTCCTTTCATCACTTGGGTCATGAGTTGTCTTTCTTCAGCCTCCTTTGCAGTCTTAATAAATGGCTCGACTTCACCTTTCTTCACACCAAAAAGAGTGCTCAGACAAGGTTGCCCCTTATCACCGCTACTCTTCCTCCTGGTAACAGAAGGACTTAGTAGAGCACTTACTCAAGCAAAGAATGCAGACACATCTTCTATTGCATTGTCCCTCACACATCTTCTTCTTGTGGATGATGTCTTAATTTTCAGTGGAAGGTCTAGAAGGGAAGCATAAACTCTAAGAAACATCTTGTTACTCTTCTCCAAAGCAACAGGGATGCAAATAAATGAAAGAAAATTGTCGCTCACTACATTTCTCCTTGAAGAAGAAGAAGAGAAAGACCACCTATTATTTTTCCCGTATGAAAGAAATAATTTAGATGAAACACTAAAGTACTTGGTTTTTATTTTAAAACCCAATGATTATAGGAAAGAAGATTGGAAGTGGCTCTTGAAGAAATTGGACAAAAGGCTAAATGTTTGGAGCCATCGGTGGTTGTCTCGGGAATGTAGATTGGTGTTGGTAAAGTCAGTTCTAGAAGTTATCCCGGTGTATTGGATGTCACTCTCTTGGATCCCTAAAGGTATCCTGGAAGCAACAAGGAATCTCTCCTCTAAATTTCTTTGGAGTGGGAAAAAGGAGGCTCATGTAATCCCTTGGGTTCAATGGGATAAAATAGCCGCCCAAAGGCTTTGGGAGGGTGGGGGTTGAAAAACATTTTCCTTTTCTCCAAAGCTTTGGCAGCCAAAGGAGGGTGGCGCATTATAAACACCTCTAGTCTTTGGACTAAGGTCATCTTCCAGAAGTATATTGCACTAGTGCCTCTTGAGGCTTGGATAAGAAGTCAAAAAAAATCTAAAAAGGGAGCATCGATGATCTGGAAATCCATTATAAACGCTTTCCCTATCATTGAAAGTGGTCTAGCTTGGAAACTTGGAAATGGAAACCGCTTCAGAGTAGGGAAAGATCCCTGGCCAGGAAGTGAAGGAAATCACTTACTTATCGAGCAGTTAATTCAACGTGTACACTCACTGGGTATTTTTTACCTAATCTCCCTGGTGGACCCTAGTCGCTCTACCTTATGGTCATAGGGATGGAAGGATCCAACTAGGCTGGGTCTTGGCGAAGAATAAAAACTTGATTTGGAAATATATATTTACTGCCTAAAATCCTCACAGATCATACTATCAGACAATGAAGATGAGATGATTTGGGATCTAGCCCCCTCTGGGATCTACTCTGCAAAACTGGGTTACCTAAAATATAACTCAGATATGGGCACCCAGGAGTCTATTTGGTGGTGGAGGAACTTGTGGAAGGTCAAAAGTCCGACAAAAACTAGACTTTTTATGTGGAATGTTCTAAAAACCAAGGTCCCGACTTGGGAAAACCTTCAGAAGAGGAACTTTGTTGGGCCTCGATGGTGCTCTCTTTGCAAATCCGAAGGAAAATCTACAATACACCTCTTTTTAAATTGTAGTTTCATCAAAAAAGTTTGGAAGGAAATCTCTAGACTGTTAAATCTACATTACATTTGGGAAGGAAGGGACTTGGATCACTCCTGGCATAATTGGTGGGTAAAAAGAGACTACAAACTCTTAAGAGCCTTACCCCTCTTGGTTATTTGGGAAGTCTGGATTGCTCAGAATTCTTTCATTTTCAAAGGAACCCCACCTTCCCCTAAGCTTACTGCAACGAGTAGTGTCACCCTTCTGCCTTCTTTCCTCTCTCAGAGCTCCAGTCCTTCCCCTAGACAGCCTCAAGAGGTCGTGATTGACGGTTCCTCACCTTGGGGTTTCTTTGATGGAGCTTCACAATAAAATCTCTGTGGAGGTGGAGGACTCCTCTACCTCTCTCCTTCACACTATTTTATCATGACTTGTGGTTTCGGGTCTGGAACAAATAACTTTGCAGAACTTTTGAGCCTCAAACTACTCATTGCCTTTGCTATTAAAAAAGGTTGTCGGACTTTATAAGTTTTGGGGACTCATTGAATGTCATAAACTGGATAAAAGGCACACATAGATGTTTAAACACAAGACTTGTTGCATTGGTGGAAGACATTCAACGTTTGCAGACAAATTTTGACACCTTTAATTGTCAACATGTCTATAGGGAAAACAATAAAGAAGCGGACCAGAGGTCGAAAGAGGGGATTAACTTGGCTATGGGCCAGTGGAAAATAATTGAGCATCAAAATGATCAAGCAAATGAATACTTGCACATGCCTTTTCTGGATTAATCAAATCAACATAAATTTGTTTAACAATATTATGAAGAACAAGTCTTTTTTGGGGAAAACCAATGATCAACAACAAATTTTTTGTATATATGTTATGCATAATATATGCAAACAATACCATGAAGATCAGATGGAGCATATTCAACAACACCAGATTCAATATATTTGCGGATATAACAGTCTACAGAAGCATTCATGAGATGCATTAGATAGCTAACAACTACAGACTAAAATGTAATAGAATACACCAAGAGGTGTATTTGCAGAATGTAATTTTGTTCTTGAAGTAATAAAATTACGCTTTTTTTTTTAAGGAAGTAGGAATTTAGACTAAAAGGATGTGAAATTCATTTTTAAAAGTATGAATATCAATGTTTTAAATTGCAAAACTAAAATATGAAAATGTGAATATTGGTTTTCAAAAATGTGAAGTTTCTATTTAAAAAATGTGAATTTCAAATCATTTCAATTAAAACAAAAATTCAACTATGGTAAATTTTGAAATCCAAAAGCATCAATTTTGAATCCAAAAATAACAGTATCAAATTATTATGTATATTTAGATTTCATTATTTTGAATTTATTTTTTAATGTCTACATATCTAATCAATTAATGAACAACATTTAACATTTTATTTTTGTATGTGCATGCATATCACTATAAAAAACATATAAAAAAATTCCATTTTTTATGGCTCTGGCTATGATCTCTTCACTCTTCTCTTATGCTATAAAAAAAACCATCTAGATACTTCTCTCTTTTCCATTTAAATACTTCCCTTTTTCACTTCTATAATCTCTCTTCACTCTTTTCCCATTTAAATACTTTTCGCTTGTTTCACGACATTGATCTTTCTTCACTCCTCTATTTTATGCTATAAAAATACATTTAAATGCCTCCCTCTATTTCCCTTTGTTTTTTCTTCACTCTTCTCTCATCTCTAATCTCTCTTTCCTCTGGTCTGTTATACTCTTCTCACTTATATCCCTTTGTTCTTTCTTCACTCTCCTTTGGTTTGTTATACTCTTCTCACTTATATTTCTTTGTTCTTTCTTCACTCTCCTCGGGTTGGTTATACTCTTCCCACTTACATCCCCTTTGTTCTTTCTTCACTCTTCTCTCATCTAGTCTCTCTTTACTCTGGTATATTATAATCTTCCATGTGAGAAGTTATTTAAATACTTCATCTTTTTCATCCTTCTCACCTCTTATAATAAGTCAAAGAAATATTGTTTTTTCCCTCTTTTTTGCATCTCCTCTCTAAAACCCTTGACAAATTATCTAAATTCACAAATTCCATTTCAATACTTGTTTACCTCCCTTTCTCCATAACCCTTAAAGCTCCATTTAAATACTTTTTCACCTCTCTTTCGGTTGAAATCCATCTTATAGCAAGGGCATGTAAGAATCCATTTAAATACTCACTTTTTTTCACCCCACTTCTCATAGTGATAATATAAACCCCTTTTCTCTGCAATTAATATAAGCCCTTATGTTTAATGGTGGGTGGCTTACTAAATAATAATCTAAGCCACTTTTCTCTAAAAGTGATATAGGCCCAAGTATGTTTAATGATAGGTGGCTTACTAAATAGTATGAAAAACCAAGACGAAAATTGGTCTAAAAAGGGTCATCAATCAATGGATAAAAAAGTAATATAGACCCCCCCTTTCTCCATAACCCTTAAAGCCCCATTTAAATACTTTTTCACCTCTCTTTATGTTGAAAGCCATCTTATAAGGAGGGCATGTAAGAATCCATTTAAATACTCACTTTTTTTCTCCCCACTTCTCACAATGATAATATAAGCCTCTTTTCTCTATAAGTAATATAAGACCTTATATTTAATGGTGGGTGGCTTACTAAATAATAATCTAAGCATCTTTTCTCTAAAAGTGATATAGGCCCTTATGTTTAATAGTGGGTGGCTTACTAAATAGTATGGAGAACCAAGATAAAAATTGGTCTAAAAAGTGCCAAGATAAAAAAGTAATATAGACCCTTATGTTTAATGGTGGGTGGTTTACTAAATAATATGGAGAACCAAGACGAAAGTTGGTCTAAAAAGGACCATCACTCAATGGATAAAAATTACTCTAGAGATAACAAGTTGAATTATAAAAATTAAAATAATATAGGCCCTTATGTCTAATGGTGGGTGGATTACTAAATAATATGGAGAACCAAGATGAAAGTTGGTCTAAAATGGATTATAGCTCAATGGATAAAAGTTATTTTTAGAGACAACAGGTTGAACTATAAAAATTAAAGAGATAATTGTTTGAACTATAAAAATTAAAGTAATATAGGCCCTTATGTTTAATAATGGGTGGCTTACTATGGAGAACCAAGATAAAATTTAGTCTAACAAGAGCCAATGGATAAAAATTACTCTAGATATAAGTTACTCTAGAAATAACAGATTAAACTATAAAAAATATTCTAGGGATGATAGATTGAACTTTATTAAGAATTCACATTTATAGAAAGATTTTGACACCTTAACCAAGTTGAGAGCAATAATTATTAAAAGTATACAAATAAGAAGCCTTCTCCAAAAGTATATAAAACAAGGGTTGCATGGCAACGCAGTCCGTGCCGAGTTAGTTGGGAAATACATGTTGAACAATGAAACATAACATAACTAAATGCACAAGTAATGAATAGTTTTGGTCAAAAGATAATAATCGAGGGTTGTTTGTTATTCAAAATGTATAATGAACCATAAGTTGAATGAAACTAAATCCTCATGGAACTAGGTACATTGCCAGTGTTAAATAGTACTAACTAGACATAACTCAAGCTTTAATTTTAATTGATCATCCTCTCTGACTGTCTTGATTAATTAAAGATAATCGGTGAATCAATAAGAGTAAATCAATAAAAGTACAAGTGGAGAATGGAGGATTGGTGTTTATTGTTCAATATTTTTATTTGTTTAAATTATTTTTATGTTTCATAATTTAATTTAAGGGTAGGAACTAATAATTGATTTACAACAATGTTGATATCCCAGATTTATATCGCCGGAACTAATATTTGTTTAAATTATTTTTATATATTTTTATAATAACTTTAAACAACAAAAAATAATGATTTTGTACAAATTTATATAGCTGAATTCCGACGAAAAAAACCATTCTTATAACAGTTGAAAAACACCCTTATTAACTCACTCTAAGAAATATAAGCACAACACAATTAGAATAACAATACAATAGTAATGTGGAAACACCATAAAGTTGACAAAGTTATACACATGGCATCTACATACCATCATTTAGGCATACAAGTGTGGCATAAACATGAAGCAGCTTCCATTCCCCAATACACAACATTTAACTTATGCCTGGCAACAATGTCACTTTGCCTGTGAGGGATGATGGTGTCACATTAACTGCGAGAATGCATTAAAAATATGGGGTCACGAGATATTAAATTTGTACAAAAGCAACAGTTTACGTTGAATAATCATGGGAATAGGAATTATGAAATGTATTGAACCGTGGGGCTAGTCAACTGCCACGTGTATGGAAGAGGTGCGTCCTGACTTTCCACTTCGTATAGGCGCATGCAACACCCATCCTGCTCGGGTGCCGTACTCCTGCACATCCAAGTCTCAACCACTGTGAACCGTCCGATCAGGACATCGGACGACTGAGGACAACGTTATGAGCATCGTTGCGGGGATGTGGGTCCCGCCCTCAGAAATGACCACCCGAGCCAGTCAATGGAGAAGACACGTAGCGGTTCAGGTCGTTTCCCGCTCTTGGTTTCTTACGTGGTAATCAGACGGCACACATTTTTATGTAGTTGGTCGATCTGTAGTGAGACATTTAACTCGGGAGGCTATGAAGGCCAATGGGGGACGATCACGTGTTCCGAGATGGTGAGTAGGTGGCCCGGTCAGTTTTTGTGACTTTCCTCTGTCCATTAATTGTCGAGCCCGAAAACCAGAATTAAGGGCTTTTTTCGAGCGGTCATAATACTTCGCCAGTTTCGTTAGTTGACAGAGGTGTGGCGTGGCCCGAGCTCACTAAATTCGTACCGAACACTGTTAAACTGGAAAATTCATTAATTGTGTAATCAATTTTATATTTTGAATGACGTGAAAGCTGCAATAACATATCAAAGATATTAGCGAATTAAATTTTAGGAAAATATGTTTTTTTTATTATTTAAAAAATTACATATATTGATTTCCTATGTTACACATTGGATATAGCACCAAATTTAAAGTCAACAATAAACTAATACAGAGTCAAAGGGTAAACTCATTGACGGACTAATAAGAAATCCTCCTCAAGATGAATGTTTTCATATTCTTCACATAAATAAAAATGTTTGGTACCTTAACCAAGTTGAGAGAAA
The DNA here is from genome assembly GCA_009831015.1 of Picea engelmannii. NCBI lineage: Eukaryota > Viridiplantae > Streptophyta > Pinopsida > Pinales > Pinaceae > Picea > Picea engelmannii. The sequence continues at coordinate 160,894 of ML799268.1, forward strand.
TAACTATTAACCAAGTTGTGAGCAATAATTATTAAATATTTTTCAAATTCTTCACATAAATGTTTTCATATTTTTCACATAAATAAAAATGTTTGGCACCATTTTTCATATTCTTCACATAAACATTAAATTAAATTTGAATAAACTAGCTACTTTGAATTCATTGAAACAATTTGGAACCAAACCATGGAAACATATTTTACTACCTTCAGTTCATTTAAACACACAACCTTGGAACATCTTTTTCAAAATAAACCCTGATTTTGAGTTTGAATTTTATTAATGCTCACGGGACTTTATGGTGCCATGTAGAGACTCCACAAAATACAAAATGGTGTCCGGAAATAAAATTAAATTAAAATATAAAACTTGATTATTAATCCTGCAAAATTATTAAAAATTAAAAATGTTCAATTACCACATCAGAATAAAGTTAAGTTTACAGGACATCCACTAAAAAATTATTTTCTAATATTAATATGGACAGGTACATTTTCAAAAATTAAAAATTAATATTAATCCTGCAAAATTATTAAAAATTAAAAATGTTCAATTACCACATCAGAATAAAGTTAAGTTTACAGGACATCCACTAAAAAATTATTTTCTAATATTAATATGGACAGGTAGATTATCGTCTGAGCTAATAATTATTTATGTAAGCTCTATAGTTCATAGGAAACTAAGTCTACTAACTGCATGATAAACAAAGTCCACTAAATCTAACTCAATAGATTCATTGCTGAATTTCTGAGTAATACAATTGATTCTATTTTATCAAGATTTTCTGTCCAGGAAAACTAATTCTATGAATATAATAGATTCAAATCCTGGTAATAACTTTGGGAAAGAAAAACACTAAAGCACATAAAAGTGCAGTGAAGATCTCTCCCACTAACATTAACATGGACTGAGAATTTAAATAACTGCAAAATTATCAAGGTATATCCAAATTCAGATTTTGCTAAAGGAAAACACTAAGG
>ML799269.1:18770-33728 GCA_009831015.1 Picea engelmannii
TAGCCTTTAGTTTAAAGTTTTTTCTAAGCCCTTAGATTTTAATTTTTGAGTTATCCCATTAAAAGTGTGTTTGTTTAGGTTCCCTTGATAAATAAAGGCTTAAGTCATGACTTATGTTTTGATCCTCACACAAACCTTTGACTTAGGACCGTTTTTCATGACTTATCTTTTGATTCCCTTCATGACTCGACACTAGGTTCTAATCACTCCACGATCAACTTGACTTGACATGCCACCTTCCTCACTCATTCCCTCATAAACTTGCCTTGTTTTCCCCTTTTTCCTTTTCTTACTGGTCAAATCATTTTTTTAAAGGGAGCACTTCCAACTCATGAGGAGTTTCTGTAGCACACTCCCTGTCCATCATTTTTTACCATGATTTGTGGTTATGGCACTGATGTCATCTCTTCCTTGTTTTCAGTGCCATGGGTGGTTAAAATGTGATTTCAAGGTTTCATATTTATGAGCTCTGCTAACGGTTTTTGAATTTTGAAAAACGCAAACTGTTGCACTTCACAAACTACCAGTTCCGACTAGTTGGAAGCAGTGCTATCAGATCTGATGCTGAGGTGGATTCAGAGGCCGAGTTGCTTGTGATACTTTCCTGCGATTTTTATGAAGCTTTGAGTTGTATTTATTCTCCAGGCATTTCACATTATTTCCCCCTCTGCATATCAATTTCAAGGATAAATTAGCGCTCGTAATTTTGGTAGCTATCATGCTTGCATAGTTGGAGGAGATATTTTCCTCACACCATCCTATCAATTTTCCCTCCATTCAAACATGCAGATCCCACCAATTTTTTATTGGTTTTGATACATCTTCCTATCATTTCTACTGATCTCTCAATGTCCAAGCAAGTCTTATATTTTTCATGCGCGGTGTGCTACCTAGAGACGCTACTCAAACGACACTATTTTTTTCCCCTGCCTCCTCTGTCAGTTGAGTCAGGTTGTTTCGACCCAGTTTTAAAAGACCATCATAAGGTATCCCTTCATCGTATGTTTTTCCTCAGTGTTCATATCTACACACAGTCAAGGGAGGTATTTTCACATCCATTCTTTCCTCAGCAAGTTTGAATTAAGGAAAATTCTTGTAGAGGGGCAACCATTCTTCACTTGAGGTCTGACTCTTTGATCCTCTTGGTTATCACCACTCCATATCCCTGAATATTTTAATCCTAAACTATGGAGACTCCTCAGAAGAAGAAGTCACACAAGGGAGGTAATGTGGTTAGAATTGAGCCTGTAGACATGCATCTATTCGAGGTAGAGCCCATGGCTAGAGAAGTTTTTTGAAGGGAGGTATACCTCACTTTCTGCCAAAATATGCAAAGAGTTCATCCTGAGGTGACAAGACAGTTGGCCTTACACTTCAATGGCCTAAAGACCAAAGTAGGGGACCTATAATTTGAGCTGTCTGAGACCTCTATTTCAACTGCTATAGGGATCCCTATCGCTGGTGGGAGATGGTTTAAATCCATGGCCTTAGATGCAGCCTATGCCAAAGATTTCCTTAAGCATGAATATCAAGATGATAATATTTCCAAAGGGGTGCCAAGAAATCATCTGGTTGGGGAACTTGATAAAGTTTTGAGGATCATTCAGAGGTACTTTACATGTGAAGGAAGGTTCAATACACTATACCAGTACCATATAAGGCTTCTATTTCATTTTACTGGAAAAATTGAAATGAACATTCCCTTCTATTTGCTAAGGAGCATAGGCAATATGTGAGATAGGGTTCAATCCAAGTCAAAGGTTGTGGATAATAGCATATTTCTTTCTGGTTTGATTAGAATGTTGGTTTCTGAAGAGCTGAGTAAGAAGTATATCTCATGGGAAAATTTCATTATTTCTGCCCAAATGAAGTTGGACATAACAACCACTCCTCAGTCGCAGATAGAAAGCCCTTTTCCATCCACCAGTGTTGCTCAAACAGGCACTAGCAAGAAAAGAAAGAGCATAGTTCTTGTTCAATATCAAGAGGCCATCAAGGAGGTTGCAATAACTAAGGAGGAGGCCTATCATTCTTCACAGGGAGACCTTTCACCCCCTCTTGCACTAGAGTTAGAAGAGGTGCCTTCCTCTACTAAGACTACAACAAATAAAGGGAAGAAGCTACACTTCTCCTCATCTCCTTCAACAATCAGTAACAAGGTTAGAAGGCCTTTCACAAGGTCATAAGCTCTTAAAGAGACTATTTAAAAATAGTTCCTACCAAAGGTATCCACTCTAAAGAAGAAGAAATATAAGGGAAAAGGCATTGAGAAGCCTATTGAGATACATGAAGTAATTCATATGCAGTAGGAAAAGGAAGCCATTAAAAATCCTGTTGAGACTACTCACATCACTATTCCACCTAGCAACCAGACGTTCAAAATATTAATCAGGAAACTCAAGGATGTTAGGAAGGAGGTGGCTCATTTGAAAGCATAAGCCATGTCTGACAGGGTTAAGATGAAAGAACTCATGGATGGCTACAACCACACTCTTGATCTAGCAATATTTGCAGCAAGAAGAGCCCGGCCTCTTCATAGGCAGCTCAAGAACCTCTATAGGCAAAACAAAGATTTTCAATCTCATAACAGAAATCTCAAAGCCGAACTGCAACTATTCCAAGATGAAATGGATCAAAGGAACTTGAATGTATTGGTTGAAGCTGCTATTGAAAAGGAGAAACTAGAAGCCAAAGAGAGCGCACTTCCAGTGAAGAAGCCTGTTACTACTAAAGGGAAGCATATTGTTGTGCCAAAGAGAAATCCTCCTTCTACAAGAAGGAGTGTCAGCATAATGAAGTAACTAGTGAAAGGTGAGCTCCATTTTTGAAGATAGCCCCTTTTTGCAAACATAGGTAATTGATGAAATACTACATCTACCACCTATACAGGATATACAGGATTCTAATGATTAGTGTTCGGAGATTTGGGTTTTTGCAAAGAATTTATCTCTTCAACAATAGTAGCACAGACATTCCGTAGTGCTATGGCGCTACAAAATTGTCTAGTTTTCATGTTCTAACAATCTTCTATCCACGACGCTGCTAACTACCCAAAAGGTGCTACCAAATTTGTCAACATTGAAGTGATGTAGCTGTGAATTATGATGGCGCTACCCAATTGCGCTCTGATACACAAGAGGGAACTACTAAAATTCTAACAGAGAGTGATACAGAGGTGAGCGCTACTGAAATTATAACAGAGAGTGATACATAGGCGGGCGCTACTGAAAATTTAACAGAGACACATAGGAAGGCGCTATTGAAATTTTGATAGAGGCTAAATTTTGCATAGAAGACACACAGGCTCAGTGTTACTCATTTGACTTATCTATTTTCGAAGTTGCACTACAGAATCACTGAAAAATTGGTTAAGGCGCTACAAAGGCTCACTACTCAGAGCACTACCAAATGATGCTACCAATAGATACCAGGAATCAAGGAGAGTCAAGTTAGAATCTTTATGAATAACTGATGATATAGAGAATTGGAGAGACAACAGCTGGAAGCGTGATGACAGTTACATTCCCTCTGAAGGACACTTGGTAGGCAAGGAGTTGTGCATCAAAAGAAGAGAAAGTTAGTTCAAAGAGTGGGTGGATCAGTGACCAAAATTTTCCCCTTTTATAGCACAGTTGTTAGTTTAAGTTGTTATATGAAATAACTTCTTGGAGATTTTCATGGGAATAAGGATAGCTCACACCTCCAATTGTTGCCTACCCTTTTGTTATAAATAGATAATCTAAATGCTTTAGCAGGATCGAATGGTTGAGATAGACTCCCTTATGCTGTAATATTTTGATGAAGTTACTATGAACTGGTTGTGTACTTGATTTGAGATATCTTGGTTAATAGAAATAAACTTTCTTATTCCAACTTATTTTCCTCTGATGTTGAAGTATTCATGCTTGAATGGTTCACATGGATTTTTGTAGTGATATTATGATGAATGTTTAATTATAATATTATTATGATGTTTCTTTAATGTCCTTAAACTTTGAACTTAAGAAGATCTTGTGTTAGAGTTTTTATTCCTTAGATTGCTTGCAGACCTGATGTTTACAACAACCTCTACATTCTTCTCACTAAAGTCTTCCCTTTGTTCATGTTTACTCCCACTCACTGATTGAAGTTATTCAAGACCTCCATTGCTCATGCATGCTAGCCGATATTTCTGAGTTAGAACATTATCATCTTGAGTCCTATCCGTTTGACCTCTTAAAAACTCATTTACATTTACACATAACCTGGTGAGTACTAGGCTTACCTTCTGTTGTTCCATAGTCTGTACTTAAGGCTTAGAAAGTACAGTGTCTAGGCATCCGAAAGTGAGTAAAGGATAAAAAAGGGGAAGAATCAACCTTAGAGAAAGGAAGTTAAGGTTGATTTCCAAGTTGTCATTGTCTCGCTTCCAACTATTCATGGATTCTTATATCTCGTTCAATATCGGCCCATGAACGTTCAAGTTCTACCCAAGTGGTGGCTATTTTAAGTATGGTATCGAAAAGGTTCAAAGTGATATGGGTTTGGTTCGACAAGCTGGGTTCAATATTAGGTTGTCTTGCAATGGGGACATTCATAGAGGAACAGGAAAATTAAAGGAGAGTTCGAGGTTTTTGATGCTCTATCAATTTGATTGTATAATAGAGAACTTTGAATCTGATATTTGAAGATAAAGTGCAAACCAAAGGCCTTTTCCCATAACTAAGTTATCTTTTAAATAAATGGTGTGTGAAATGTGAGAAAAAACATTAAGATGTCTATAATGCGAGGCTCCTATCAAGGGAGAATCTCACCCTATAAACAGAGGAAAAAAAAGATAAGAAGAAATATGACGAAGCATAAAATATGACGATCTAAAGAGTTCACAGGTCTTGTACCTGCTAATATCCGATACAGAGGAAAAACTGTAAACGATATAGATGACTAAAAATTGATCACCACAGTAGAGGTTTTACTAAATTGCAGTAAAAACATTCATTAGATATATATATGCAAAATGAAATTGAATATGAAGTCACAGAGGAAACAAACTCATAACACAGTCTTGACGGAATCAAGAGTCTTCAGATTGCTTTGTATTAATTTTCAAAAGGAGAGAGTCTCTATTACAACCGACCAAAAAGGTCCAGCCCTGTTTCTTTTTTCTAATTTACTATTTATACAAACTTCTACATGCTGGAATTTCAATCATTCCAGGAGTTTTTTTTGGTTACAAAAAAAAAGGAGATTAAACGTTTCAATTCTTTGTCTATGTCCTTCTTTCAAGCAAATGGAACACCTTCCTTTCTTTTCTCTTCGAGTTCTAAAAATATAACAGGCAGACACTTATCATTATTTGATACTGGAAACCTACCCCTTCGCATGCTCGATGCAAGTGACACACCTCTCCATCAACTGGGCTATCAACTTGGAAGGTTATGTTTGATTATTTGCCTCAAAAGTGTAATAATCCTTCACTAATTGTGGCAACTTTCCTTCTACCTATCGGTCTTCGGCACTGATAGAACATAAACGTACACTTGGTTTTATCATCCATTTGTCTACTTGGATTATATCCGTCTAGGTTATCTGTGATATTTCAGCCAACTCTCTTTCCTGATTCTCCTTGATATTGAGCAGGTGCTTGGCTATATTAATCTGGCCCAGTGTCTCAGTGTTGTTTTCACTATTGAGATTCAACAAACTCCCATCTATGAAGCCGAAAGTTTCTTCACAAGAGTTTCTTACCTCTTTAGCTTGTTGTCTGCCTTCTGATATGTTACGCTCCCATGCCTTTAGCAAGATGTTACCTTGGGTTTGCTCTGGGATGGAAAGCTTGGAACTACTGCCCGTTTCCTTTTTTCTCGTGGCTATAACAGCCTCTTGGAAAGCGACCCAAGCTGCCCCAGCTTCTTTTTCTCTGAAGGATATGCTTTCCAGTACTTGATCAATGAGTTGACAGTGGTTTTGAATAGTTTCCACTTTATCAAGTAAATCTTGCTGAGCTGCTGACACTCTTTTTCAGATTTCTATGGCTTGGGATTGGAATATCCCGGTATCTATCATTTGGCTTTCGACGAAATTTAATTTTTCCTGTAACTGCCCTATCAATTCTCCTTGCTAGCTTATCTGTGATTGGCTGGTCTAAGCCATCTTTTGTGTATGTTCGAACTCGGATTTGAGCCACTCAATTTCCTTTTGATCGGTTTCCCTAGCTAGCTCTATACCTGTGTTCGCTTGATCTCTAGCGATTGCTTCTGTTGTAGCCAGCTTATCCTCCAAATTTTTGATCAAGCGGTTTATCCACTTCAACTGTTCTTTTAGGGACTCGACAGAATATTGGTTGGTTGTAGGAAAAGCCCCCAATGTCCCTATTATCTGAGTTGCAAATTCCTCTTTTTTCAGGGCTCTCCCATCAACAAGGATTTTAAATTACTTGGTTACCATGCCTGCTTCTTGATAAAGTTCTTGTTTCACAACGACCTTTCTCTTCTTATCAAAGAAAAATTCTTTTGGAGGCAACTCTTCCACAGTTATGGGTGTTAGTTCTTCGCTGAAAATCCATCCTGCGTATGGGGTCCCCATTGTGGACTGTAGGGGAGTAATGAAAATGATGGGATTGTCAATCTGCTTGGATGATTTCCCTGGGTTAACAACCGAGGTTGACTTGCTTGGAGGGTTGGGGATCTCGGCTTCCTATTTCGGGCCCCGAGTTTTCTTCTTCTTTTCCTGGTGTTCCTCTTGGTCAGGTCTTGAATCTTTGGAGCCCTTGGCTCCTGTTTGCTATACATCTACAGTCGGCGGGTTCTTACCCTGTAAGACTGGGGAAGGCATCTCCTCCAGTGTTCCTGAAATTTGAAAAACTCAACCATCTCCTCGAGCGACAAGGTTTGAATCTGACTTCGGACCTCGGTATAGGATCTCGTCCCTCGGAAGATGTCATCACGAGGTGAATGCTCATGTTCATACCTTTTAAGGCCACAACTCGCCATGTGATTGCCCACGATCTTGTGTGGGTCGTGCTTCTTGAACTCAATGTGGATCAATTTAATATCCTCCAGAGCTGCTGCCTCAGCTTTTGCGTGTCTGAAATCTAATAAAGAATATGTATTCAAATGAATGGGGAAGGGAGGCCATACCTTCTTCGAAAATCCTTTAAGCTCTTTGCTTATGCCACCAATCACAGTTTTCCTAGCGATTTTGCGGCAAGCCAGCCTGTTCGGTATGAATAATGGTAGAGCATAGGGGGGAACAGAGGTATGAAAATTCCACCTCTATGTACCAGTCAGCCACGTTGCTCAAGTTGGTGGCAATACTATCTGAAATCCTGGGCGGTGGGTTGCCGAAGATGGAGATATGCATTGGTACCATTACCCAATTGAAAATTTCGTATATAAAATATGTGGCCTTATCTTCCCAAAGTTTTGAGTGGTAGACATGGATAGGGTCAGCCTCAGATGGAGTCCATCTCCAACTCATTAGGGGGAAAGGCATCATGAAACAAACAAAATCCATGATGTAGGCGGACATAAAAAATGAAGCGACCTTTCTATTCGCTCTCTGTATCTGATATTCAGTAATCCGACTGGTTAAACTGTCTGAAAACAATTTGGCCCAGTCGAAGGAATAGCCTTCAATGACTATATGAATGAGAGGCACCCACGGGAAAAAAAAATGTGTGGTGTCCTCCTTCCCATATAACCTGCAGGTCATCATTGCTATATATTTGAATTGCGGTTCCAATGAAGAGATTGAATAAACTTTGTTACCATCCGCCCTGAACTTTGCGGGGTGAGAGACCCAATCCTTGATAAGATCAGACAAGTTTCTGCTGTATTGCTCGCATTCTTTCCTCTTAAAACCTTCCAAAAACTCGGAATTGTGTAAGAAGTTTGGTGTGGGTGATAATTGGTACATTGCCTGCAAATGTTCTGGTCTGAAGGTCCCAATGGTCACCTTCTTTTCGCTGATAATAGTTCTGGTCGGGATATCCACATGATCTAACACCCATCAGATCATATCATAGTAGGGAAGGAGTCATGGCCTAGCCTCTACCTTATGCATTTCTGCTTGAACGACGATTTTGTATTTGGTGGCCAAGTCGTCCCTCTCATTATCACTGGAATCATCTAAACAATTCACCAATTTGGACTGCAGCACCTCAGAGACGTATGACTAGGTTCTGACAGAATCAATACTTCGGGGTGAAGTATCCAAAATAGTATCTGATCCTTGCCCTGAATTCTCAGCAATCACCTTGGACGCTTTTCGTGGAGCCATGATAGAGGACTCTAACTTAGCTCTCTTGTAGTAAAAATGTGTATACATACATAAATTAGCTTGGTGAGAAAAGCTTCTTTGCACAAAATAGAAATGAAATTTGAAACAATGAGTGAAAGAACTCTATATCTCGACCATTTAAAGCCTCGACATCCTTATGGACAAAACGGTCAAATCATTTTTAGAGAAAGATTTATCAATAAAAATAATCTCTTTACCTATCACTTCACCTCATTTCAAATAAATGCCATAAATTTTTTACGGGTTGTGACACAAGTTAGCGCAAAAAAATTTAAATTTAGCCCGTAGATGGTGCATGTTACTATTTGTATTAATGCACTGATTAATCTATCTTAGCTTCTTTAATTAGGTTTTCTTTAAACTTTAATCACCCTTTTCGGCGTTCGCCGTATCGGGATATTTCACTCCTATCCTTCGAGCTCCTAAAACTTGAGATCGCGATGACGCGATTTAGTTAAGAAAAAACGTGATCCGGATTAAGTGTTTAATTAATCAGTGTTTAATTAATATCGTGATTTCGCGACTCGGGGATACAAAGGTATAGTTTCTTGGAAGAGTGAATGTCGAGTCACCAAACCCCGACATTGTTTAACTACGATTTAAAATGACTTACCCCTGACACTAACCCGGGTGACTTGTAAAACTATCTCGCAACTTCGCCTATTGGAGTTATGATGGAAAGACTTTTGGGGAGAGCGATTGTCGAGTCGCGAAATCCCGACAACACTTAACTAAGGTTTTACTCTCGGCGCTAACCTGGGTAAGATTTCAAGGTTGTTTCGCAACTTCGTGCATCGAGGCTTGGAAACCGTGTGACTTGTAACTCCCGAAACGCGATATCTCGAGGCATATAAAAGTGAAAAAATCTCGTTTAATGGTTAAATGGTAATGGCTTATGAGTACAACGACCATCGCTACTTCGCATATTAGGACTACTGAGATTTTCAGTGGGTAAAGGTCACGAAGTAAAAGACAACTTAAAGGCCAACCTTTGATTTTAAGAATTACATTTAAACCAGTTGAGAAAGGTGTCTCCAACACCTTCCATGCAATCTGAAGGTGATTCCTAGTGCTAAAATTCTTGGCATCATTTTTGGGGAACGAATTGAAGACATTTCCCTGGGATTGAACGACAAATCTCACTAGTTCCGAAGATGCATTGGAACTCAATATCTTGAATATTGCAACTTGCACCTGGCGACTCCATTGTTTCAGCTCTTGCGCCTAAAGGCAGACATACGAGATCAAATCCACAACTACCTTTGGTTCCACTTGAGGCTGACCCAGAGAAGATAATCAAGAAGGGAAAAAATTCTCAAGAATTTTTTTTTGCTGCTGCTACAAGTGCTTCTGGTTAGTTGCTTGATTCCACTCTTAATACTCCAATTATTATATCAAGTAATCCTTCTTTACCTTTTGCTGAAGTATCTAAGAATCTTGATTTTGAAAATTTTCGTATTGAATACTCCTATTTTGATACAAATTTGAAAGAAGAAAGATTTGACATTCTTTCTTCCCCTGACATTGTAAAGTGGTTCAGTCTTGAGAGTCTTGAGGATTTTCCTACTTTAGGCTTTGCTACCCCTCCTCCTGTTAAAAATTATGCAGCCAAAGAAGAGGAAACCTCATATTTTTTACAGACTTTACCATCTTCTTCCAAGACTTAGCCTTTTGCTGTGAAAATTGAATTTTCCCCTTCATACATTCCTTTTTCTCCTAAACTACACATAGTCAAGTCTCCTTCTCCTCCTTGTTCACCAATAGTCCAAAATCCAATGGCAAGCGCTAACCCCCCTGCAAATAGGATGGATGCCATAGTGGCTACAAGATATTGCCCCCTTGTCTTACCTCAGCCAATGAATTATCTCCCTCCTGGAGATTATTTAAAATACATGCCCAAATTCACAGGAGAAGAAGATATAACTGTTGAAGAACATCTTGTTGCCTTCTACATTTATGCATACAATCAAAATATTGAAAATGAGGATGTGTGGATGAGAGTTTTTGTCCAGAGCCTTTTTGGTGAGGCTAGGAAGTGGTTTAGGGGCTTGGGCCCTGGATCCATTACTGGGATTGAGGAATTAGACAATGCCTTTTTGAGACACTGGGGAGACAAAAAGGACTTTTTGTACTATATCACATAATTTGGATTCCTAAAGAGGAAAGAGGGAGAGTTTGTTTCTGACTTCTCTAAAAGATTCAACAAAATGTACAATAATATTCCTGCTGAGATAAAACCTACAAAAACCTATGCAAAGATCACTTATGTTAGTGCCTTTGACCCCGAGTTTTTCCTTGTACTGAGAGAAAGAAGAGCATCCTCCTTAGCTCATATGCAAGATGCAGCCTTGGAGGTAGAATCCATCATAGTGGCATATGATAAACTCAAGGGAAAATCTCATAGGGACAGGAGAAAAAACAGAGTTGAAGCTTCAACTTATGATTCCCCTATTTTCCATTCTCAAGTAGATGAACTCACCAAATTAGTAAAATCTCTTTCTACTAAGATTGAGAAGTTAAAACTGGAAGGAAAACAAACCTATAGAAATACTCAAAATGCTGATAATAGAGGTAACTTCAGAAGACCGAATAATACTCCCCATATCCTTCCAAGAGATCCTAGAAACATAGATAGGGATGATCATAAGATACAAACTCCTTTATAGAACAACCTTGTGGCTTATGAAGAAGGAGACTCAATCTGCATATGAGAAATCCTTGATGTACATTCAAATAAACGAATTAAGTAAGGAAGAGAAAGAAAAATAAATCCCTCATAGATATAATTTGAGATCCAAAAAGAATGAATAAAAGACTTATGCTTCTGATCAGCTATCCCAAAAGGAAAATTCTACCAAGGCTATGACAGTTGGAAGCAAAGAAAAATAAACTCAAATCCCCCAAGTATTGATCATAAATCCTAGCCCTGAAGCCAAAGAGATGCTAAAATACTCACCTCCTTTCAGTTTTGAGAATGACATTCAAAACATCAAGATCCCTGTACCTTTTTTGGAATTGATTAAAAATGAAGAATTTAAAAAATATCTCTCCTCTACTAAGACTACAACAAAGAAAAGGAAGAAGTTGCACTTCTCCTCATCTCCTTCGATAGTCAGTACCAAGGTCGGAAGGCCTTTCACAAGGTCATCAATTGTTAAAGAGGCTATTGAAAAATAGGTCCTACAAAAGGTCTCCACTCTAAAGAAGAAGAAATATAAGGGCAAAGGCATTGAGAAGCTTCTTGAGATAGAAGAAGTAATTCCTATGTAGCAGGAAAAGGAAGCCATTAAAAATCCTATTGAGACTGCTCACATCACTACTCCACCTAGCAGCCAGACGTTCAAAAGATTAATCAGGCAACTCGGGGATGCTAGGAAGGAGGTGGCTCATTTGAAAGAAGACACCATGTCTGAAAGGGTTAATATGAAAGAAATCATGGATGGATACAACCACACTCTTGATATATCAATATTTGCAGCAAGAAGAGCCCAACCTCTTCATAGGCAGCTCAAGAACCTCTATAGGAAAAACAAAGATTTTCAATCTCAGAACAGAAATCTCAAATCCGAACTGCAACTATTCCAAGATGAAATGGCTCAAAGGAACTTGAATGTATTGGTTGAAGCTGCTATTGAAAAGGAGAAACCAATAGCCAAAGAGAGCACAATTCTAGTGAAGAATCTTGTTACTCCTAAAGGGAAGCATATTGTTGTGCTAAAGGGAAATCCTCCTTCTACAAGAAGGAGTGTTAGGATAATGAAGTAACAGGTGAAAGGTGAGCTCCATTTTTGAAGATGGCCCCTTTTTTCAAAGATAAGTATTTGATGAAATACTACATCTGCCACCTATACAGGCTAGAAAGGCTTCTAATGATTACTGTTGAGAGTTTTGGGTTTTTGCAAAGAATTTATCTCTTCAAAAATAGTAGTGCAAACATTTAGTAGTGTAGACATTCCGTAGTGTTATGACACTACAAAATTGTCTAGTTTTCATGTTCTAACAATCTTCTATCCACGAAGCTGCTAACTACCCGAAAGGTGATACCGAATTTGTCAATGTTGAAGTGATGTAGCTGCAAATTATGATGGCGCTACCCAATAGCGCTCTGATACATAGGAGGGCTCTACTAAAATTCTAACAAAGAGTGATACACAGGCGGGAACTACTGAACTTCTAACAAAGAGTGATACACAGGTGGGCGCTACCAAAAGTTTAACAGAGACACATAGGAAGGCATTACCGAAATTTTGACAGAGGATGAATTTTGCACAGAAGACATATAGGCTTGGTGCTACTCATTTGACTTACCTATTTTCAAAGTTGCGCTACAGAATCACTGGAAATTTGGTAAAGGCACTACAAAGGCTCTCTACTCAGAGCGCTACCAAATGATTCTACCAACAGATACCGAGAATCAAGGAGAGTTGATTTAGCATCTTTATGAATAACTGATGATGTGGAGAATTGCATAGACAACAACTGGCAACGTGATGACAGTTACATTCCCCCTGAAGGACACTTGGCAGGCAAGGAGTTCTGCATCAAAGGAAGAGAAAGTCAGTTCAAAGAGTGGTTGGATTAGTGACCAACATTTTTCCCTTTTATAACATAGTTGTTAGTTTAAGTTGTTAGATGAAATAACTTCTTGGAGATTTTCATGGGAAGAAGGCCAGCTCGCACCTCCAGTTGTTTCCTAATGTTTATGCCATTATTACAGTTCTTTGCATTTCAATAGATAAGAGAAATATAAGAACAAGATCACTAAGAAATACACATTCACAAGAGACACAACATTTATCATGGGAAACACTCTAGGGGAAGAAAACCCAACAAAAAATTCCTTATCATAAATTGCCAATACAATGTTCAAGAGATAACTCAAACCAATACAGATAGTCCTCTCCAAAAGATGCGCCACTCTTCTCCTTCTCTCTCACTAGTAAGTTGCAGCTTGCCTCTTAAGAATGAGCAAGTGAGTTGTGTGAGAAAGTGAGGCGCTAGCCTCTCTATATATACAAGACTAGCACGTGTGAAGGGTCTTCACTGGCAGGGCTGACCTCTCACTTTGGGTGGGTAAACCCACTTTAATTTATTTCTGGGTCTCAATAATAACTATTGGGGCCAACTTCTTATTCTGCCTATTGCAATTGTTCGATGACCAATCCGCAAAAGGGGATTTGGTCCTAATACAATTACTGACATGATTAATCCACAATGGGGATTAATCCTATGAATAAAATAAAAATAATAATAAGAATACTCTTTGCAGTCACATTATTTCAACACTCCCCCTTAACAAGAAGGGTATTCTTCAGTAGCATCAGGAAAGAGAGGTCTACATCATCAGTGTCATTAGGAGGATAGTATCGTCAATTTCATCTTGGAACATTGGCTGGCAAATTTATGAGTCATCAGAAGTTTTCTTCATCGGTAACATCATCATCCTTGAAAGAATGCCATCATCGTCTGCATCAATATGTATCAGTAAGAATGATACCTCATCACAACACTAGGATAGCACATCATAGTACTACACTGGCTCAATGTCACAGCTATTAAGCTGGTAGCTCAGTGTCAGTCACATCTTTCTTTACGTCTAACAATGAGGTCATAAGCAAGGTATACATCATCTTTCTTTATGTATAACAACTGGGTCAGAAGCAAGGAATCATCTTGCTTTATGTCTAACAACTAGGTCAGAAGCAAGGAGCACATCATCATCTTGCTTTACGTATAACAATGAGGTCAGAAGCAAGGAATCATCTTGCTTTACGTCTAACAACTAGGTCAGAAGCAAGGAACACACAATGTCATGCTTTATGTCTAACAGCGAGGTCAGAAGCAATGACTCATCTTGATTTACGTCTAACAGCGAGGTCGGAAGCAAGGAACACACAACGTCATGCTTTACGTCTAACAACGAGGTTAGAAGCAATGACTCATCTTGCTTTAAGTCTAACAGCAAGGTCAGAAGCAAGGAACAAAGAACGTCATGCTTTATGTCTAACAACGAGGTTAGAAGCAATGACTCATCTTGCTTTACGTCTAACAACGAGGTCAGAAGCAAGGAATACATATATACTCCCCCTTTCAGGGAGGGTCCTTTCGGACTATACCAAGCTTATCTCGAAAGTGTTCAAACTTTACACGAGATAGAGGTTTGGTCATCACATCAACAACCTGTTCATCCATGCTAATGTACTGGAGCTTCAAGGGTCTTCTCTGTACCATGTCACAGATGAAATGATAGCGGATCTTTATGTGCTTCGACCTGTCATGGAATACCAGATTCTCTGTCATCTTTATGCAACTTTGGTTGTCACATAGAATCACGGTTGCTCTCATCTCCAAGTCAAATAGGCCAGTCAACAACTTTCGAAGCCATATAGCTTCGCAGCTAGCAGAACATGCGGCAATGTACTCTGCTTTTGTTGTGTGGAGAGAAATACTGGATTGATTCCTACTCTGCCACGAGATCATGGCTGATCCTAAATTGAAACAACATCCGGAAGTGATTTTTCTATCAGCAACGCTCCCTGCCCAATCTGAATCAATGTATCCACTCAATGTGAAGTCATGATCTCCATCATAGCTGAGACCATAATCCATTGTACCTTTAAGATACCTCATCACATGTTTTGCAGCCACTAGGTGAACACGTCTGGGCTCTACCAGAAA
>ML799269.1:96012-108022 GCA_009831015.1 Picea engelmannii
GAAGGGTGGGATGCCTCACTTTCTGCCAAAATATGCAAAGAGATCATCATGAGGTGACAAGACAGTTGGCCTTACACTTCGATGGCCTGAAGACCAAAGTAGGGGACCTAGAATTTAAGGTGTCTGAGACCTCTATTTCAGCTACTACAGGGATCCCTATTGCTGGTGAAAGCTGGATTAAATCCATGGCCTTAGATGCACCCTATGCCAAGGATTTCCTTAAGCGTGACTATCAAGCTGACAATCTTTCCAAAGGGGTGCCAAGAAATCATCTAGTTGGGGAATTTGATAAAATTTTGAGGATCATTCAGAGGTACATTACATGTGAAGGGAGGTTCAATACACTATACTAGTACCATATAAGGCTTCTGTTGCATTTTACTAGAAAAATTGAAATGAACATTCCCTTCTATTTGCTAAGGAGCATAGGCAAGATGTCAGATAGGGTTCAATCCAAGTCAAAGGTTGTGGATACTAGCATCTTTCATTCTGGGTTGATTAGAATGTTGGTTTTTGAAGAGATGAGTAAGAAGGATATATCATGGGAACATTTCATTATTTCTGCCCAAATGAAGTTGGACATAACAACCACTCCTCAATCGCAGATAGCAAGCCCTTTTCCATCCACCAATGATGCTCAAACAGGCACTAGCAAGAAAAGAAAGAGCAGATTTCTTGTTCAAGATCAAGAGACCATCAAGGAGGTTGCAAGAACTGAGGATGAGGCCTATCATTCTCCATAGAGATACCATTCACCCCCTCTTGCACCATATTTATAAGAGGTCCCTTCCTCTACTAAGATTACAACAAATAAATGGAAGAAGCTACACTTCTCCTCATCTCCTTCAACAGTCAACACCAAGGTTAGAAGGCCTTTCACAAGGTCATCAGCTCTTAAAGAGACTATTGAAAAACATGTCCTACCAAAGTTCTCCACTCTAAAGAAGAAGAAATATAAGGGTAAAGGCATTGAGAATCCTGTTGAGATAGAAGAAGTAATTCCTATGCAGCAGGAAAAGGAAGCCATTAAAAAGCCTGTTGAGACTGCTCACATCACTATTCCACCTAGCACCCAGATGTTCAAAAGATTAATCAGGAAACTCAAGGATGCTAGGAAGGAGGTGGCTCATTTGAAAGTAGAAGCCATGTCTGACAGGGTTAAGATGAAAGAACTCATGGATGGCTACAACAACACTCTTGATCTAGCAATATTTGCAGCAAGAAGATCCCAGCCTCTTCATAGGCATCTCAAGAACCTCTATAGACAAAACAAAGATTTTCAATCTCAGAACATAAAGCTCAAAGCTGAACTGAAACTATTCCAAGATGAAATGGCTCAAAGGAACATGAATTTATTGGTTGAAGCTGCTATTGAAAAGGAGAAACCACTAGCCAAAGAGAGCACACTTCTAGTTAAGAAGCTTGTTACTACTAAAGGGAAGCATATTGTTGTGCCAAAGGGAAATCCTCCTTCTACAAGAAGGAGTGTTAGGCTAATGAAGTAACTGGTGAAAGGTGAGCTCCATTTTTTAAGATGGCAACTTTTTGCAAAGATAAGTAATTGATGAAATACTACATCTGCCACCTATACAGGATATACAGGATTCTAATGATTAGTGTTCAGAGATTTGGGTTTATGAAAATAATTTATCTCTTCAACAGTAGTAGCGCAGACATTCTATAATGTTATGGCATTATAGAATTGTCTAGTTTTCATGTTCTAACAGTTTGCTATCCACGGTGCTGCTAACTACCTGAAATATGCTACCAAATTTGTCAATGTTGAAGTGATGTAGATGTGAATTATGATGGTACTACCCAATTGCGCTCTGATACACAGGAGGGCACTACTAAAATTCTAACAAAGAGTGATACAGAGGCGGACACTACTGAAATTATAACAAAGAGTGATACATAGGCAGGCGCTACTTAAAATTTAATAGAGACACACAGGAAGGTGCTATTGAAATTTTGATAGAGGCTAAATTTTGCACAGACACACAGGCTAGACGCTACTCATTCAACTTACCTATTTTCGAAGTTGCACTACAGAATCACTGGAAATTTGGTAAATGTGCTACAAAGGCTTGCTACTCAAAGCACTACCAAATGATGCTACCAACAGATACCAAGAATCAAGAAGAGTCGAGTTAGAATCTTTATGAATAACTGATGATGTAGAGAATTTCAGAGACAACAGCTGGCAGCATGATGATAGTTACATTCCCCTTGAAGGACACTTGGCAGGAAAGGAGTTGTACATCAAAGGAAGAATAAGTTAGTTCAAAGAATGGTTGGATTAGTGACCAACATTTTCCCCTTTTATAGCACAGTTGTTAGTTTAAGTTGTTAGATGAAATTAATTCTTGGAGATTTTCATGGGAAGAAGGCTAGCTCGCACCTCCAATTATTGCCTACCCTTTTGTTATAAATAGATAATCTAAATGCTTTAGCAGGATCGAATGGTTGAGCTAGGCTCCCTTATACTGTAATATTTTGATGAAGTTACTATGAACTAGTTGTGTACTTGATTTGAGATATCTTGGTTAATAGAAATCAACTTTCTTATTCCAGATTATTTGCCTATGATGCTGAAGTATTCATGCTTGAATGATTCACATGGATTGTTGTATTGATATTATGATGAATGCTTGATTATAATATTATTATGACGTTTCTTTAATGTCCTTAAACTTTGAACTCAAGAAGATCTTGTGTTAGAGTTTTTCTTCCTTAGATTGCTTGCAGACCTGATGTTTACAACAACCTCTACATTCTTCTCACTAAAGTCTTCCCTCTGTTCATGTTTACTCCCACTCAATAATTGAATTTATTCAAGACCTCCATTGCTCGTGCATGCTAGCCCATATTTCTGAGTTAGAACATTATCATGTTGAGTCTTATCCATTTGACCTTCTAAAAAATCATTTACATTTACACATAACCTAGTGGGTACTGGGCTTACCTTCCATGCAATCTGAAGGTGATTCCTAGTGCTAAAATTCTTGGCATCATTTTAGGGGAATGAATTGAAGACATTTCCTTGGAATTGAACGACAAATCTCACTAGTTCCAAAGGTGCAATATTGGAATTCAATATCTTGAAGATTGTAGCTTGCACCTGGTGACTCCATTGTTTCAGCTCTGGCACCTAAAGGAAGACATACAAGATCAAATCCAAAACTACCTTTGGTTCCACCTGAGGTTGACCTAGAGAAGATAATCAAGAAGGGAAAAACTTCTCAAGAAAGTTTTTCTGTTGCTGCTACAAGTGCTTTTGGTTAGTTTCTTGATTCCACTCTTAATAATCCAGTTGTTATATCAAGTAATCCTTCTTTACCTTCTGTTGAAGTATCTAAGAATCTTGATTTTGAAAAGTTTCCTATTGAATACTCCTATTTTGATACTGATTTGAAAGAAGAAATCTTTGACATTATTTCTTCCCCTGGCATTGTAAAGTGGTTCAGTCTTGAGAGTCTTGAGGATTTTTCTACTTTAGGCTTTGCTACCCCTCCTCCTGTTAAAATTTCTGCAGCCAAAGAAGAGGAAACCTCATATTTTTTTATAGACTTTACCATCTTCTTCCAAGACTGAGCCTTCTGTTGTGAAAACTAAATTTTCCCCTTCATACATTCCTTTTTCTCCTAAACTGCACACAATCAAGTCTCCTTCTCCTCCTTGTTCACCAAGAGTCCAAAATCCAATGGCAGGCGCTAACCCCCCTCCTAATAGGATGGATTCCATAGTGGTTGCAAGATATGCCCCACTTGTCTTACCTCATCCAGTGAATTCTCTCCCTGCTGGAGATTATTTAAAATACATGCCCAAATTCACAGGAGAAAAAGATATAACTGTTGAAGAACATCTTGTTTCCTTCTACAGTTATGCAGACAATCAAAACATTGAAAATGAGGATGTGTGGATGACAGTCTTTGTCCAGAGCCTTTTTGGTGAGGCTAGGAAGTGGTTTAGGGTCTTGGCCCCTAGATCCATTATTGGGATTGAGGCATTAGACAATGCCTTTTTGAGACATTGGGGAGACAAAAAGGACTTGTTGTACTATACCACAAAATTTGGATCCCTAAAGAGGAAAGAGGGAGAGTCTATTTTTGACTTCTCTAAAAGATTCAACAAAATGTACAATAAGATTCCTGCTGAGATAAAACCTATAGAAACCTATGCAAAGATCACTTATGCCAATGCCTTTGACTCCGAGTTTTGTCTTGTACTGAGAGAAAGAAGAGCATCCTCCTTAGCTCATATGCAAGATGCAGCCTTGGAGGTAGAATCCAACATAGTGACATCTGATAAACTCAGGGGAAAATCTGATAGGGACAGGAGAAAAAACAAAGATGAAGCTTCAACTTATGATTCCCCTATTGTCCATTCTCAAGTAGATGAACTCACCAAATTATTAAAATCCATTTCTACTGAGATTGAGAAATTAAAACTGGAAGGGAAACAAACCTATAAAAATACTCAAAATGTTGATAATAGAGGTAACTTCAGGAGACCGAATAATACTCCCCATATCCTTCCAAGAGATCCTAGAAACAAAGATAAGGATGATTAGAAGATACAAACTCCTTTATAGAACAACCTTGTGGCTGATGAAGAAGGCGAGGAGGAAGAAGTTGATCCTGAGATTCATTGCTTGGGTGACACATCACCATCCCCTCACTTGACTCAATCTGCATATGAGAAATCCTTGATGGACATTCAAATAAATGAATTAAGTAAGGGAGAGAAAGAAAAAGAAATCCCTCATAGATATAATCTGAGATCCAAAAAGAATGAACAAAATACTGATGCTTCTGATCAGCTAGCCCAAAAGGAAAATTCTGCCAAGGCTATGACAGTTGGCAAAAAAGAAAAAGAAACTCAAAGCCCCCAACTATTGATCAAAAATCCTGGCCCTGAAGCCAAAGAGATCTTGAAATCCTCACCTCCTTTCAGTTTTGAGAATGAGATTCAAAAATCAAGATCCCTGTAACTTTTTTTGGAATTGATTAAAAATGAAGAATTTAAAAAATATCTCTCCAAAATGTTACAGCCTAAATCTTCTCCAAGTGCCATTGATTCAATAAATCTGCAAGATGAAAAACCAACAATTATCTTAGGTCCTTTGATAGAATTTTGAGATCATTCATCTCCCCCCTTCTATACATCACTGAACATACATGATAAGGTGTTGCATAATTGTTTGATGGACTTAAGGGCATCCCACAACCTCATGCCCAAAATTGTTATGGATGGACTTGGATTAGAAATCACAAAGACCTACCATGACTTATAATATTTTGACTCTAGGAAAGTGAAATGCCTGGGGGTCATTAAGGATCTAGTTGTGACTTTATTTCAGCTGCCCATGAAAAGTGTAGTCATGGATATCATGGTAGATGATGTCCCCCCCAAGTTTGGCATGCTTTTGTCAAGATCTTGGATAAAAATACTTGGGGGAACCTTGCAGATGGACTTATCATATGATACTATTCCTGTGTTCGGGGGGGAAGCATAGAAGACTTTACAGGGAAGCTCAGCTAGCTTACATTATTAGTGATCAAACAGACCCCACTAATCATCCTATTTTTTCTCTTGATACTGATTTGGGATCCAACATTTTGCAGCTCACTAATGCTCCTGAAACTCCTCTTGAAATCAGAAAATAGCCTGTTACCTTTTGTGAGGAGCCTCCTCTAACCACCTCTGCTTGGAATATGTTCTTTGATGGAGCCTCTTCTAAGGAAGGTGTTGGTGCTGGAGTGGTCTTTGTCTCACCAGATCAAGAGACTATATATTTGTCATACAAACTAGAATTTGAAACTACTAATAATGTGGCAGAGTATGAAGCTCTTGTATTGGGATTGAGGGCTGCCAAAGACATGGGAATTGAAGAGCTATTAGTGTTTGGGGATGTTGAATTGATCGTCCATCAGATAAAAAATCTTTATCAAACTAAGCACCATAGGCTCAGATCTTATAGAAATGAAGTGTGGGACTTAGTGGATAGTTTTTTCTCAGCTTTTAACATTTCATTTATTCCAAGAGAAGAGAAAGCCATGGTTGATTATTTGGCTGTATCAGCAAGAAATTTCAGAGTCCTCTTACCACCTAAACTCAAGTATGATGTAGAATTCAAATACAAACCTTCTATACAGGACAATGTCATTGGAAGGTGTTTGAAGATGATCTTGAAATTAAAAAATTCCTTGAGATTGTTGATGAGTTTTTTGCATTACATATTGATCAGGATCATGACTCTGAAAATAATCCTCATGCTAATGTTTTCCTTAATATATTTTTTAATCATCATATTGTGCAGTTACCTAGAAACTATATTCCAAAAGGACTAGTTCCTTTGGAAAGATTATTTGATAGAAATGATGTGGCAGTAAAGGGGAAAGTGTCCACTGATGACGTTGATATAACTGAGTGCAATGAGGGTACATAAAATGATGTAAGTCAAGATGTCAAACATCCTATCAAGAGAGAAGAGGGAATAATATACTGAGTTGTTAAAATAGTTTGTTGACGTATTTTCTTGGACTTATGAAGATCTTAGAACTTATGACACAAGCATTATAGAGCACAAGATCCCATTAAAGGAAGAGACCAAACCTTTCAGGTAAAAGTTGAGGCAAATAAATCCTATGTTGCTTCCTATCATGGAGAAAGAGTTAAAAAAGATTTTAGATTCTAAAATTATTATTCCTTTGAGGTATTCTGAATGGGTGGCCAACTTGGTCCCAGTGAGAAAAAAGAATGGAGAAATCAGGCTTTGTGTCGATTTCCGGAATCTGAACAAAAGTTCTAAAAAGGATAATTACCCTTTGCCCAAGATGGAGCACATATTATAGAGGGTGACAAGTGCATCTAGGATGTCCATGATTGATGGATTTTTTGGCTACAATCAGATATCTGTCTTGCCAAAAGATAGAGAGAAGACATCCTTTACCACTCCTTGGGGTACATTCATGTACGCTAATATGCCCTTTGGATTGATGGGTGCAGGGGCGACCTTTCAACGAGCCATGGACATAACATTTATTGGAGAGAAGGACAAGTTTGTAGTTATCTATTTAGATAGAATAACAACGTTCTCACAATCTGATAAAGAACACTATGATCATTTAAAAAAGGTTTTCTTGAAATGCAAGAAATTTGGTCTCTCTTTGAATCCAAAAAAATCATTGTTTTCCATGAAGGAAGGAAAATTATTGGGGCATACTATGTCAGTTGAAGGGGTAAGGATTGATTCCAATAGGGTTGAATCTATCCAAACCTTGTCACTCCCTAGATCCAAGAAGGAGGTTCAATATTTCTTGGGAAAAATTAATTTTTTGAGAAGGTTTGTTTCAAATTTTGCTGAGTTGGTGAAGTATATTACAACCATGTTGAGAAAAGGAAATGAAATCAAATGGACTGCTGAGTACCGTAATTCTTTTGACCAAATAAAGAAATCCTCGACTAAAGCCCCTGTTCTAATCATCCCAGACTACTCCAAGTATTTTGTTATTTTTTCTTTTTCTTCATTTGATATAGTAGCATTTGTTTTATTGCAAAATAATGTTGAAGGCTTAGAGCAACCCATTTTTTTTTCTAGCAGGGCATTGAGAGATGCTGAATTAAAATATGACATCATGGATAAGAAGGCCTATGCATTGGTTAAATATATCAAGTCTTTTAGAGTTTATGTGTTGCATTAAAGAGTCATTTCTTATGTCCCATCAGCTTCTGTAAAGGAAAATCTTATTCAACCTGATATAGACGGTAAAAGGAGCAAGTGGATTGCTAAAATCCTTGAATTTGATCTTGAGATTAAGCCTACCAAATTGGTTAAAGGCCAAGGTTTAGCCAAGCTGCTGGCTGAATCAAATTGCTCAGCCTTGGGGGTAAATTTCATCAACACATGCTCAGAAAATCAACAGGCTGAATTGACTGACAAAGGTTCTCAAGTCATCCCTACATTGGCAGATTGCAGCTGGTACAAGGACATTATATTTTTTCTACAGAAATTGCAGCCTTCAGATGGTATGGAAAAGAACAAGGTGAGAGCCTTAAAACTCAAATCAATTAAATACTTCCTTATTGATCAAGTCTTGTATTGGAAAGGCCCATTAGGAGTTCTTTTGAGATGCCTAGACCCATAAGAAGCCCAAAAGATTATGCTTGATTTTCATGATAGTTTATGTTGGGGGTGTCATTTTTGGAGAACCACGGCATATAAGATTCTCAGGGTTGGTTACTTCTATCCTAGTCTATTCACCAATGTTT
Source organism: Picea engelmannii (assembly GCA_009831015.1). Lineage (NCBI taxonomy): Eukaryota > Viridiplantae > Streptophyta > Pinopsida > Pinales > Pinaceae > Picea > Picea engelmannii. The sequence continues at coordinate 104,287 of ML799269.1, forward strand.
GTGCTAATATCAAAACCTGTGTTAAGTGTCAGAAATTCTCTAGAAAGAAACAACTCAAGTCTTTGTCATTAAAGCCTGTGACAGCTTCGGGACCTTTTCAGCAGTGGGGCCTAGATTTTATTGGGGAAATTCATCCTGATTCTAGTGGTCAACATAGATGGATCATTACTTCCACAGATTAATTTACTAAGTGGATATAAGGTATCCCTACAAGGAATGCTTCTCACAAAGTGATCATTGGTTTCCTTAAGGAAATTATGGCGAGGTTTGGTTGTCCAAACAAAATTGTCACTAGTAATCTTGCATCTTTCAAGGCTGAACCATTGATTCATTTATGTGAACAGTTTGGAATCACATTGGTTCACTCTACCCCTTACTACCCCCAAGAGAATGGGCTTGCAGAGTCATCTAACAAAATCCTTATAAATATCATCAAAAGGTTGTTAGAGGACAAAAAAAAAACATGGGATTCAAAGCTCAAGTTTTCTTTGTGGGTTGACAGAGTGAAATCAAAGATATCCCTTGGTCTTTCTCCTTTCTAGCTTGTGTATGGAGTTGAGGCCATCTTTCCTTCTTAGCTCGTCTTACCTGTGGAAAAATTCTTCCAATATTACCAAGGGGAGTCAGATGATATGATCAGAAGGATATAGCGGCTGCTTGAAGTGAAATAGACTCGGGAGCAACTTATGGTTAAAGCACACGATCATCAATAGAATATCAAGAAGGCTTTTGACAAAAAAGTGAATAAAGAGGATTTCCAACTGGGCGATTTGGTGCTCAAGTGGGATGCACCAAATCAATACAAAGGCAAGAATGGTAAATTTGAAGCTTTATGGATCGATCCCTTCAAAATTTCTAAGGTATTCTCTAATAACACTTTCAATTTATAGAATATGGAGGATGAAGAAGTTTTTGGTGGCCCTGTCGATGGGCATTTTCTGAAAAAGTACTTTCTTGAGCCATGAGTGGATTTTCATGCCATTGTAAATATCACCTTTCTTTTATTTATTTTTTTAATAACTGACCCCATATCCCTAGGATAAGGCACTGAATCTACTCATTCTTGGCATCTCGCAGGGGGCATGCCATCCCCTGTGGAGCTAATGTTATCATACTAAGTTTCCTTGGGACTTTAGCCTTTAGTTTTAATTTTTTCCTAAGCCCTTAGATTTTAATTTTTGATTTATCCCATTAAAAGTGTGTTTTTTTAGGTTCCCTTGATAAATAAAGGCTTAAGTCATGACTTATGTTTTGATCCTCGCACAAACCTTTGACTCAGGACCATTTTTCATGACTTATCTTTTGATTCCCTTCATGACTCGACACTAGGTTCGAATCACTCCACAATCAACTTGACTTGACATGCCACCTTCCTCAATAATGCCCTCGTAACCTTGCCTTGTTGTCCCCTTTGTCCTTTTCTTACTGGTCAAATCATTTTTTGAAAGGGAGCACTTCCAACTCATCAGTAGTTTCCGTAGCGCACTCCTTGTCCATCATTTTTTACATTGATTTGTGGTTATGGTGTTGATGTCATCTCTTCCTTGTTTTTAGTGCCATGGGTGGTTAAAATGTGATTTCAAGGTTTCATATTTATGAGCTCTGCTAACGGTTTTTGAATTTTAAAAAACCCAAACTGCTACGCTGCACAAACTACCAGTTCCGACTAGTTGGAAGCAGCGCTACCAGATCTGATGCTGAGGTGGATTCAGAGGCCAAGTTGCTTGTGATCATTTCCTGAGATTTTTATGAAGCTTCGAGTTTTATTTATTCTCTAGGCATTCCTCATTATTTCCCCCTCTGCATATCAATTTCAAGAAGAAATTAGCGCTCAGAATTTTGGTAGCTATCGTGCCTGCATAGCTGGAGAAGATATTTTCCTCACACCATCTTATCAATTTTCCCTCCATTCAAACATGCAGATCCCACCAACTGTTTATTGGTTTTGATACATCTACCTTCCATTTCTACTTAGCTCTCAATGTCCAAGCAAGTCTTATCATTTGCATGCACAGTGTGCTACCTAGAGACGCTACTCAAACAACACTGTTTTTTTCCCCTGCTTCCTCTATTAGTTGAGTTGGGCTATTTCGACCCAGTTTTAAAAGACCATCATAAGGTATCACTTGATCGTATGTTTTTCCTCAGTGTTCATATCTGAACACATTCAAAGGAGGTATTTTCACAGCCATTCTTTCCTAAGCTAGCAACAAGTCTGAATTAAGGAAAATTCTTGTAAAGGTGCATCCATTCTTCACTTGAGGTCTAACTCTTTGATCCTCTTGGTTATCACCACTCCATAGCCCTAAATATTTTAATCCTAAACTATGGAGACTCCTTAGAAGAAGAAGTCACACAAGGGAGGTAATGTGGTTAGAACTAAGCCTGTAAACATGCATCTATTTGAGGCAGAGCCCATGGCTAGAGAAGTTTTATGAAGGGAGGTATGCCTCACTTTCTGCCAAAATATGCAAAGAGTTCATCCTAAGGTGACAAGACAGTTGGACTTACACTTCGATGGCCTGAATACCAAAGTAGGGGACCTAGAATTTGATGTGTCTAAGAACTCTATTTCAGCTGTTACAAGGATCCCTATCGTTGATGGGAGCTGGTTTAAATCCATGGCCTTAGATGCATCCTATGCCAAAGATTTCCTTAAGCGTGAATATGAAGCTGATAATATTTCCAAAGGGGTGCCAAGAAATCATCTGGTTGGGGAATTTGATAAAGTTTTGAGGATCATTCAAAGGTAATTTACATGTGAAGGGAGGTTCAATACACTATACCAGTACCATATAAGGCTTCTACTGCATTTTACTAGAAAAATTGAAATGAACATTCCCTTTTATTTGCTAAGGAGCATAGGCAATATGTGAGACAAGGTTCAATCCAATTCAAAGGCTGTGGATACTAACATCTTTCTTTCTGGGTTGATTAGAATGTTGGTTTCTGAAGTGCCGAGTAAGGAGTATATCTCATGGGAACATTTCATTATTTCTTCCCAAATGAAGTTGGACATAACAATCACTCCTCAGTTGCAGATAGCAAGCCCTTTTCCATCCACCAGTGCTACTCAAACAGGCACTAGAAAGAAAAGAAAGAGTATATTTCTTATTCAGTATCAAGAGGCCATCAAGGAGGTTGCAAGAACTAAGGAGGAGGCCCATCATTCTCTATAGAGAGACCTTTCACCCCCTCTTGCACCAGAGTTAGAAGAGGTCCCTTCCTCTACTAAGATTACAACAAATAAAGGGAAGAAGCTACACTTCTCCTCATCTCCTTCAACAGTTAGCACCAAGGTCAGAAGGCCTTTCACAAGGTCATAAGATCTTAAAGATACTATTTAAAAATAGTTCCTACCAAAGGTCTCCACTCTAAAGAAGAAGAAATAAAAGGGCAAAGGCATTGAGAAGCCTGTTGTTATCCACATTTTTGGTTATCAAGATGATGACATGATAATGACATGGTGATAGAAGGTCTGACTCTTCATTAAGATCATTTTCATAAAGAAAGTTACACTTATCAGCTTCTCAAAATCACACTTTTGAAGATAGTATGCAGGCTGCATATATATTGCCCTGCGGAAATACTTGATTTTCGCAGGCTGCATTCAGTCTGACTACGGACTTTCCGCACTGTGTTAATGGTCAGGGTGCGGAAATGTTTCTTAAGGGAGAAAACGAATAAGTTCTCGATCCTTCTAGAAGGAATCTTCTAGAAGGATGAGTTGGAGTTC
>ML799269.1:108122-125482 GCA_009831015.1 Picea engelmannii
AGTAAGTACATCATCCTTCTTCTCTTGTCCATTCAATACTTTAGAACTAGGGAAAGAGTAGTATTCTGTCACAGTTTGTTCCAGATCCAGGTGGATCTGAGGAGATTGGTCTGTGTCTGCACTCACGAATTTATCCTTGAACACCTGTTGAGATAGAAGAAGTAATTCCTATGCAACATGAAAAGGAAGCCATTAAAAAGCTTGTTGAGACTGCTCACATCACTATTCCACCTAGCAACTAGACATTCAAAATACTAATTAGGAAACCTAAGGATGCTAGGAAGGAGGTGGCTCATTTGAAAGTAGAAGCCATGTCTGACAGAGTTAATATGAAAGAACTCATGGATGGCTACAACCACACTCTTGATCTAGAAAGATTTGCAACAAGAATAGACTAGCCTCTTCATAAGCAGCTCAAGAACCTCTATAGGCAAAACAAATATTTTCAATCTTAGAACAGAAAGCTCAAAGTCGAATTGCAACTATTCCAAGATGAAATGGCTCAAAGGAACTTGAATGTAATGGTTGAAGCTGCTATTGAAAAGGAGAAACTAGCAGCCAAAGAAAGTGCAATTCCAATGAAGAAGCCTGCTACTACTAAAGGGAAGCATACTATTGTGCCAAAGGGAAATCCTCCTTCTACAAGAAGGAGTGTCAGGATAATGAAGTAACTGGTGAAAGGTGAGCTCCATTTTTGAAGATGGCCCCTTTTTGCAAAGATAAGTAATTGATGAAATACTACATCTGCCACCTATACAGGATATACATGATTCTAATGATTAGTGTTCAGAGATTTGGGTTTTTGCAAATAATTTATCTCTTAAACAGTAGTAGAACGGACATTCTGTAGTGCTATGGCACTCTAGAATTGTCTAGTTTTCTTGTTCTAACAGTCTTCTATCCACGACGTTGCTAACTACCCGAAAGGTGCTACCAAATTTGTCAATGTTGAAGTGATGTAGCTGTGAATTATGATGGTGCTACCCAATTGCGCTCTGATACAAAGGAGGGTGCTACTGAAATTCTAACAGAGAGTGATATAGAGGTGAATGTTATTGAAATTATAATAGAGAGTGATACATAGGCGAGCACTACTAAAAATTTAACAGAGACACACATGAAGGCGCTATTGAAATTTTGACAGAGGTTGAATTTTGCATAGAAGACACACAGGCTCAACGCTACTTATTCAACTTATCTATTTTCGAAGTTACACTACAGAATCACTGGAAATTTGGTAAAGGCCCTACAAAGGCTTGCTACTCAGAGCACTACCAAATGATGCTACCAATAGATATCAGGAATCAAGGAGAGTCGAGTTAGAATCTTTATGAATAACTGATGATGTAGAGAATTTCAGAGACAACATATGGCAACATGATGATAGTTACACTCCCCCTGAAGGAAACTTGGAAGGCAAGGAGTTGTGCATCAAAAGAAGAGCAAGTCAGTTCAAAGAGTGGTTGGATTAGTGGCCAAAATTTTCTGCTTTTATAGCACAATTGTTAGTTTAAGTTGTTAGATGAAATAACTTCTTGGAGATTTTCATGGGAAGAAGGCTAGCTCACACCTCCAGTTGTTGCCTACCCTTTTGTTATAAATAGATAATATAAATGCTTTAGTAGGATCGATTGGTTGAGATAGGCTCCCTTATGCTATAATATTTTGATGAAGTTACTATGAACTGGTTGTGTACTTGATTTGAGATATCTTGGTTAATAGAAATCAACTTTCTTATTTCAACTTATTTTCCTCTGATGCTGAAGTATTCATGCTTGAATGATTCACATGGATTGTTGTAGTGATATTATGATGAATGTTTAATTATAATATTATTATGATGTTTCTTTAATGTCCTTAAACTTTGAACTCAAGAAGATCTTGTGTTAGAGTTTTTATTCCTTAGATTGCTTGCAGACCTGATGTTTACAACAACCTCTACATTATTCTCACTAAAGTCTTCCCTCTGTTTATGTTTACTCCCACTCACTGATTGAAGTTATTCAAGACCATTGCTCGTGCATGCTAGCCCATATTTCTGAGTTAGAACATTATCATCTTGAGTCTTATCCATTTGACCTCTTAAAAACTCATTTACATTTACACATAACCTGGTGGGTACTGAGCTTACCTTCCATGCAATCTGAAGGTGATTCCTAGTGCTAAAATTCTTGGCATTGTTTTCGGGGAACAAATTGAAGACATTTCCCTGGGATTGAACGACATATCTCACTAGTTCCGAAGGTGCATTGGAACTCAGTATCTTGAAGATTGCAACTTGCACCTGGCGACTCCATTGTTTCATCTCTGGCGCCTAAAGGCAGACATACAAGATCAAATCCACAACTACCTTTGTTTCACCTGAGGCTGACCCAGGAAAGATAATCAAGAAGGGAAAAACTTCTCAAGAAATTTTTTCTGTTGTTGCTACAAGTTCTTCTGGTTAGTTGCCTGATTCCACTCTTAATACTCCAGTTATTATATCAAGTAATCCTTCTTTACCTTCTGCTGAAGTATCTAAGAATCTTGATTTTGAAAATTTTCCTATTGAATACTCCTATTTTGATACTGATTTGAAAGAAGAAAGATTTGACATTCTTTCTTCCCCTGACATTGTAAAGTGGTTCAGTCTTGAGAGTCTTGAGGATTTTCCTACTTTAGGCTTTGCTACCTCTCCTCCTGTTAAAATTTGTGTAGCCAAAGAATAGGAAGCCTCATATTTTTTACAAACTTTACCATCTTCTTCCAAGACTCAGCCTTCTGCTATGAAAATTGAATTTTCCCCTTCATACATTCCTTTTTCTCCTAAACTGCACACAGTCAAGTCTCCTTCTCCTCCTTGTTCACCAAGAGTCCAAAATCCAATGGTAGGTAATAACCCCCCTATAAATAGGATGGATTCCATAGTGGTTGCAAGATATGCCCCCCTTGTCTTACCTCAGCCAGTGAATTCTCTCCATGCTAGAGATTATTTAAAATACATGCCCAAATTCACAGGAGAAGAAGATATAATTGTTGAAGAACATCTTGTTGCCTTCTACAGTTATGCAGACAATCAAAACATTGAAAATGAAGATGTGTGGATGATAGTCTTTGTCCAGATCTGTTTTAGTGAGGCTAGGAAGTGGTTTAGGGGCTTGGCCCCTGGATCTATTACTGGGATTGAGAAATTAGACAATGCCTTTTTGAGACAATGGGGAGACAAAAATGAATTTTTGTACTATATCACATAATTTGGGTCCCTAAAGAGGAAAGAGAGAGAGTTTTATTTTGACTTCTCTAAAAGATTCAACAAAATGTACAATAATATTCCCGTTGAGATAAAACCTACAAAAACCTATGCAAATATCACTTATGCCAGTGCCTTTGACCCCGAGTTTTTCCTTGTACTGAGAGAAATAAGAGAATCCTCCTTAGCTCATATGCAAGATGCAACCTTGGAGGTAGAATCCATCATAGTGGCATCTGATAAACTCAGGGGAAAATTTGATAGGGATAGGAGCAAAAACAGAGTTGAAGCTTCAACTTATGATTCCCCTATTGTCCATTCTCAAGTAGATGAACTCACCAAATTAGTAAAATCCCTTTCTACTGAGATTGAGAAGTTAAAACTGGAAGGAAAACAAACCTATATAAATACTCAAAATGATGATAATAGAGGTAACTTCAGGAGACCAAATAATACTCCCCATATCCTTCCAAGAGATCCTAGAAACAGAGATAGGGATGATCATAAGATACAAACTCCTTTACAGAACAACCTTGTGGATGATGAAGAAGGAGAGGAGGAAGAAGTTGATCCTGAGATTCATTTCTTGGGTGACACATCACCATCCCCTCACTTGACTCAATATGCATATGAGAAATCCTTGATGGACATTCAAATAAACGAATTAAGTAAGGGAGAGAAATAAAAAGAAAGCCCTCATAGATATAATCTGAGATCCAAAAAGAATGAAGAAAATACTTATGCTTCTGATCAGCTAGCCCAAAAGGAAAATTCTGCCAAGGCTCTGACATTTGGAAGAAAAGAAAAAGAAACTCAAATCCCCCAAGTATTGATCATAAATCCTAGCCTTGAAGCCAAAGAGATGCTGAAATCCTCACCTCCTCTCAGTTTTGAGAATGAGATTCAAAAAATAAAGATCCCTGTACCTTTTTTGGAATTGATTAAAAATGAAGAATTAAAAAAATATCTCTCCTATACTAAGACTACAACAAAGAAAAGGAATAAGTTTCACTTCTCCTCATCTCCTTCAATAGTTAGTACCAAGGTCAGAAGGCCTTTCACAAGGTCATCAACTCTTAAAGAGGCTATTGAAAAATAGGTCTTACAAAAGGTCTCAACTCTAAAGAAGAAGAAATATAAGGGCAAAGGCATTGAGAAGCCTGTTGAGATAGAAGAAGTAATTCCTATGTAGCAGGAAAAGGAAGCCATTAGAAATCTTGTTGAGACTGCTCACATCACTACTCCACCTAGCAGCTAGACGTTCAAAAGATTAATCAGGCAACTTGGGGATGCTAGGAAGGAGGTGGCTCATTTGAAAGAAGAAGCCATGTCTGAAAGGGTTAATATGAAAGAACTCATGGATGGCTATAACCACACTCTTGATCTAGCAATATTTGCAGCAAGAAGAGCCCAACCTCTTCATAGGTAGCTCAAGAACCTCTATAGGAAAAACAGAGATTTTCAATCTAAGAACAGAAAGATCAAATCCGAACTACAACTATTCCAAGATGAAATAGCTCAAAGGAACTTGAATGTATTGGTTGAAGCTGTTATTGAAAAGGAGAAACCAACAGCCAAAGAGAGCACAATTCTAGTGAAGAAGCCTGTTACTCCTAAAGGGAAGCATACTGTTGTGCCAAAGGGAAATCCTCCTTCTACAAGAAGGAGTGTCAGGCTAATGAAGTAACTGGTGAAAGGTGAGCTCCATTTTTGAAGATGGCCCCTTTTTGCAAAGATAAGTAATTGATGAAATACTACATCTGCCACCTATATAGGCTATAAAGGCTTCTAATGATTACTGTTGAGAGTTTTGGGTTTTTGCAAAGAATTTATCTCTTCAAAAATAGTAGTGCAAACATTTAGTAGCGTAGACATTCTGTAGTGCTATGGCACTGCAAAATTGTCTAGTTTTCATGTTCTAACAATCTTCTATCCACGACGTTGCTAACTACCTGAAAGTTGATACCAAATTTGTCAACGTTGAAGTGATGTAGCTATGAATTATGATGGTGCTACCCAATTGTGCTCTAATACACAAGAGGGCACTACTAAAATTCTAACAACGAGTGATACACAGGCAGGCGCTACTGAAATTCTAACAGAGAGTGATACACAGGCGAGCGCTACCGAAATTCTAACAGAGAAACACAGGAAGGCATTGCCAAAATTTTGAGAGAGGCTGAATTTTGCACAGAAGACACACAGGCTCGGCGCTACTCATTTGACTTACCTATTTTCAAAGTTGCACTACAGAATCACTGGAAATTTGGTAAAGGTGCTACAAAGGCTCGCTACTCAGAGCGCTACCAAATGATTCTACCAAAAGATACCGGGAATCAAGGAGATTCGAGTTAACATCTTTATGAATAATTGATGATGTGGAGAATTGCAGAGACAACAACTGGCAGCATGATGACAGTTACATTCCCCCTAAAGGACACTTGGCAGGAAAGAAGTTGTGCATCAAAGGAAGAGCAAGTCAGTTCAAAGACTGGTTGGATCAATGACCAACATTTTCCCCTTTTATAGCATAGTTGTTAGTTTAAGTTGTTAGATGAAATAAATTCTTGGATATTTTCATGGGAAGAAGGCTAGCTCGCACCTCCAACTGTTGCCTACTCTTTTTTTATAAATAGATAGTCTAAATGCTTTAGCAGGATCAAATGGTTGAGATAGGATCCATTATGCTGTAATATTTTGATGAAGTTACTGTGAACTGGTTGTGTACTTGATTTGAGATATCTTGGTTAATAGAAATCAACTTTCTTATTCCAGCTTATTTGCCTCTGATGTTAAAGTATTCATGCTTGAGTGATTCAAATGGATTGTTGTAGTGATACTATGATGAATGTTTCATTATATTATTATTATGATGTTTCTTTAGTGTCCTTCAACTTTGAACTCAAGAAGATCTTGTGTTAGAGTTTTTCTTCCTTAGATTGCTTGCAGACCTGATGTTTACAGCAACCTCTACATTCTTCTCACTAAAGTCTTCCCTCTGTTCACATTTACTCCCACTCACTAATTGAAGTTAGTCAAGACCTCAATTTCTCGTTCATGTTAGCCTAGATTTCTGAGTTAGAACATTATCATCTTGAGTCTTATCCATTTGACCTCTTTAAAACTCATTTACATTTACACATAACCTGATGGGTACTGGGCTTACCTTCCATACAATCTGAAGGTGATTCCTAGTGCTAACATATGGGAAACCCCATTCATGAAGTTCCTTCGTCTGGGGGAAACATATATCCTCACATGAGTAACCCTTGTCATGTCGCTTTCTCTTCACAAGCGCCTTCCTCGGTGACGATGCCCTTACAACCTTTTATGAATTAGTTTGGATGAGGATATTATATTGTTAGATAGGGCCATGGTGTATACCAGAACCCTTCCTGGCCCGCAATTTCTCAAAACTAGTCTTTCCCAGATCCTTGGTATCAAATTCCGCAACCAACCACTACCAGTCCAGTCACTACAAGTCATACTGGAATTATATCACCAACCTTTTCTAGTCATGTTGGAGATTTGTCGACAACATATGCAAGTGATGTTGAAGACCAACAACCAACAACTACAAGTCATGTTGGGGGTACAAATCTAGACACTATTAGTCAGATTGCACATACACCACCAACCTTTGTTATTCATGGTGGGGATCCATCACCAACCTTTGCTAGTCATGTTGGGGGTTCATCATCAACCTCTGCTAGTCATGTTGAAGGTTCATCACCAACCTTTGCTAGTCATGTTGGGAATTCATCACCAACATACGCAAGTCATGTTGGATATTTTCTACTAGCCTCTCCAAGTCATGTTGGGAGCATGTCACTAGCCAATACAAGTCATGATGGTGGATTTCATTAGATTTAGAATCCTAGATGTATAAGATGTAAGCCCAAGTTCCTTTATAGGCTTTGCAAAGGAGATCACCTTACTTGTTTGTGCTCTGCTACTGTTGTGGTACAAGAAGTGTGGTCTTGGCCTAGGGGCCCTTCGGGTTATGAGTCATCTTTGGTTTCCCAACATTATAATCCTTCTTTGGTTGATACAACATTCGTTCCAATCCAATATTAACCACTCCTATTTTTGGGGGTGATGTGTATCTTGACCATGTTGTCTCACATCATGTTCAACCAGTGGTCATGTCAATGCAATTTTTTATGGACACCCTTCCTATATTTTGGGGTGATGCATCTCTTGGCCTTGTTGTATCACATCCTATTCAATCAATGATTGAAGAAGTGGTCATATTGATGCAATCTTCGATCGATCCTACTCTTCTCTTTGAGAGTGACAAGTCTAAGGAAGTGACATTGTCGATGCAATCTTCGATCAATCCCACTCTTCTTTTGGGGGGTGATGGGTATTTCGACCATGTCCTTAGCATTTCTAGTCCTATACCTTCTGAACAAAGGAGATTTCTACTCTCTCCGAGTACGCTCCCCCTAATTCTTGGTTTCGTTTAAGTGGAATGATCTTGTAGAGCCTCGAATTCCTTCTTCTACACCCTTCCAGATAAGGGGCATTCTTCGATATATTATAGAAAAGGTAACCTCTGCAAGTATTTTATCCTCCTCGACTAGGAAATCTTTGGGTTTTCCCAAGCTTGTGTTAGTTGTCTATGAATTGTTGAATTTCCATAGAAGTCCTACACGAGATCCCTGGCCTCCCCCATGATATGCTTCCTATAACAAAACCATCAAGTCTTTTTTAAGCTCTTTTCCGACTCTTTCAAAAAGAGAAAATATTTCCGAGTGAACTTTTCTCCTTCACACTCATTAATTGGATCTAAAAGGACATCTATTTGGTGTAAGTTTAACCCTTTTGCTGACCAAGTAGACTAATTTTGAAAAAGGAATACTCTAGCCACTAATGGCTAGAAGAGTTCTTCTGGGTATTGTTTTATACTTTTTCGGGCCTAGGGGACTAAATTTACAAAAAAGGACATTCTTTGGACCTAAGTTGTAATTTCATCTCATTCTCTTGCTTGCGGTATTGAGCCTATTTCTAGTTCCCGCTTTCACATTACAATCCTATTATCTTTGTAGTTTGCATCATCAACCAAGAAGAGCCTTGTTTATATAATTTTCATCTTGACACCATGTACCCTACGAGGAAACATTCCCCCAAGTATCCATATCTTGCATGCACCTCCTTGCATTGAGAATAGGTATGTTCCACTATTGGAGCTAGTTTCTTACTTGTGACACTCGTTTCCTCCTTTGTATCATAACATTCATTTTTCTATGAAAAAACAAAAAAAAATGGGTGGGAAAAGAATATTATCTCATGTTGGCAGCAATCGTGTCACCTTTGAACAAAGCACACAATTTTAAGTACACTTGTCATCCAAAGGTTGGGTTTAGCTTGATCTTAGGAAGCTGAGCTCATTACTTAGAGTTTACTCCTTCGATTGGCTACTCTTCCAGTCCCTATGGAGAGTTTGATTGGTTCCTCCTGCATCACAAAGTTTCATCATTGACTCTATGTTGCTAGATTCCTCCATCTGTTTCATGCTCTTGTTCAAAGGAAGTCTATAAGCTTGTGTCATCCATTCCTCGAAACTCTTGACTTTTCATGTTGGTCATACCCTCAATGTGTCTCAGAGTTACATGAAGTTTTAGTCCTACCGTGCACCCTAGTCCTAATTTAATTATGGGTAGGTAACCTTGAACCCAACAATCAACAATATCCTCATTGGTCACTAACTAGGGGGTTTCCCTTGTGTTCGACGGAAAGAAATCTATTCAAACATTGGGATTTGTGAAACATATTGGATGTCATTATCCTTATTAGTGGTTTCCTCACCTTTGTCGACATTTTTTATTATTATATGTTATTCAGAGGGTCTTTTCATGCATTGCTTTCATCTGGTGCATGTGAAAGACGCACATGGTCATTGGTTCATGAACATGTTCTTCATCCAAGTTCCTCCAAATAATCAAGCTACTACTTTGTACCTCATGTTGACTGATGAGAGATGCCTTAATGATCTCATTTCAATAGGTCTCCTTCCATCGACTTCAACTCATCTATTTTGGAAACAAGGCCTAGAGTCCTATGAGTACCTAGAGGCTTGCAATCACTAGTGGCAGGTTCTCTCACCATCGACAGTTTGGAATACATCAATGTATCCTGATCAATAGATTCTTCAAGTGTTCGACCTCAACACCTTTATTCACACTTGTAAGAATGTATTTGGTTCCTTGATACCTACTTTCATTATCTATAGGTTGTCTCATGTTTCTTAACAATATACCTTAATGATCGATAATCAAACGAAGTCTCATTATGTTCGACCTCAAGTCCTTTATTCACATGATGCAGACTTGCACCTTTGGCAGACCATGTAGAAGAATTGAAGAAATCAATTCATAGTCACATCTTTCTTGAGTTGTTGCTATCATTAATTGGACCAGTACCTATATGACTTCATTGATCATGAGATATCAGATTGTACTCCATTCAATACAGATATCTTCAGATTGATTTTGAGACTGGTTTTCACTGGGCCTTGTTCATGACTATGACATCCTATGGCATGAATCTACCTTTGCATTGCATATTCATGGCCATGAACAACTGTTTGGTGTATTTCCACATGGATCTGTAGTGTAATTCAAATTGGCATCCATGTGTACAAAGTCATTATGGATTGTAATATTCTCATGAGAAACTAGTTCGTCCAATTGGATCTCCATTACTCCACTTCTGGGAATTATAATGTATTTCATCCATCACAGATACTTGTCTGACCTCACACATTAGGGGGCATCTATTATAGCAATATTTTCCTCACCCCATGCAACTTGCTCAGAAGGCCTTTTCCATTTCCCTATGTAAACTTGAAGTCCCTGTTTGCAATTCCCAAGGAAAAAAATTATATTTTTCAACTTATACATGCCCTAACAGTTATACAACATGTATATATGCAGGTTGCACCATTACATCCTGTATACATTGTGTTTTGTGCCCAAAATTAAAAAAATGGTGTCGGGTTTCCATGTCACGTCACGAGATCCATGATACTTGACCTTCCATATACTGGAAACGTTTTGACTCGTCCCTTCAATTCCATTTGAAGGCTATAAATGGGCCATATCCAAGTTGTGGAAGGATAAGAATTGAACTTTGAGAGCAAATTTATTATGGAGAAATTATCCACTTCATATTGACTCTGCATCCATTTGTCCTTTTAAGTCTAAACACATTGTTCAGCCACCAAGTTCTTCCCTCTTTGATGGAGAACCTCACTGTCTCTCTTAAATGAGCTTGCCTTTGGTGGATGAATGAAGTGGTGGAGACCCAACTGGAATGGACTTAGTTTCTGGGTTCCAAGATGCGCTGACATGAAAGTTTGTCACTCATACACTTTTGTTGATCATATTTTAATGGAAATACTCTTTTCTTGTCCAATTAATGTCTTGCAAATATTTTAATTGTTATTCCATGGGCAGATGTGTTATGAAAATTGATGGATTATGCTATTATATGTGCTAACTTTATATATTATCACCATATTCTTGCGTATCTTGGTTGTTGAGGACAAGTTGCAGGTGTATAGCTTTGAGTCGAGTGCTCAATGATGGTCTTCTTCGAACGTACGAACGAGGTAGGATCTTTATCTTGTCTTGTTAGCATCTTTGTTTATATATCATACTTTAGATTAGAGTTTATTTTTGCAGTCATTCCATCTGTTGTGGTTTACCCCATGCCATAGAGTGATTTTCCTTGTAACAAGTGGAGTCACAAGGTAAGCTTGTAAAGTAAAATGGCTTTGAGGAAAGGGTTAACAAAGATGTATCATTGAGGAAAACTAACTCAAATGTTCCTTGAGAATGGTGCCAAAAATGTTATCGCACAATCTATACTTTCCCTAAATCCTAAGGCAGGTAATGGATATTGGTGTAACAATGGGATGACCTATCACTGTCAGCTCAATAGGAAATCCCTTTCTTTTAGGAGTAGGAAAAAACAACCCCAAGGGAGGCATAGCTAGTGACCTAAAGGGATGGTGAATTAAGGCAAGGATAAAGGTACCCCACTGGTTACTCAATTCAAAGGATATCACAAGGTTTATGTCTCAAGGGGATGAAGCAAATTGTAAAAGGTGAAGTGTACCTGCCCAAACAAGACAACAAACATATATGTGGCAATTTTAAGTACAAAATGAAATTAATGCTTCAATAAGACAATAAACCAGTGAAATGTATGCTAGTTGATATGCAAGTGCATAAATTAATAAGGTTACAATATCAATGAGAAATATGTAACAATTGCAAGAATACTCTTTATAAAATGCTTTTAAAGACAATGAAAATATAACATTTGTCACTTAGAATGATAATATCTTGTCATGAACAAATTCTGAAATCAACTTATCAACATACTAAATTGGCAACAAAATGATAGAACTCATAGTATGGAAGAATCAATGTACCAATGTCAACATTGTTCTTACATATTGAAGAATCCAAAAATTAATGGAACTCAAAGTAAAAAACAAAGAAGCTCTAATCAAACTTCTTATCATTGGAGAGTTCTAGAAAGAATCAATTTAGTTTGGATTGATCCTTTATCGATGTTACAATATTGTTCAAGGCTTCAGAAATCATATCACCTAGTATCATCAACCTTATTAAATAGGTGAAAGTTATGAAAATTTTGATATTTTATCAAAAAAAATGTTCTCTACTCAAAACATAAGGAAAATTATTTTAAGGGGGAGGACTTGTAATATACATAAGGTATATTACCACTAATACAATCATGTATAAACATTATTACATAATTATAATATTAGTCCATAATGTACATTTACTATATTGTAATAATGTTAGGTCATGTCTTTTCCAAAAGGATGTGACTTATCATCCAACATGTATTTATATACACGCCAATTATATCTATATCATCAATATCATAAAATATATTCAAAATAGTAAATCATATGAGATTAGCTTTTTATGAATGATGATGTCATGAAGTGAATTGGCAGGCTTGCTTCAATAAATATATGTTTGTAACTTCTTGTTCTATATTGGTCCCTTCATAGTTACCTTATGATTCTTCACATCAAGTTCTATCATTCCCTTCATAGTTACCTTATGATTCTTCACATTAGGTTATATCATTCCCTGATTCCTCACATTAGATTATATAAACTACACTCTTGTCAATTATTAATTGGAACTTCTTGGAAGAATAGCATTTAAATTGTGTCCAAATACGATAACACTTTAATAACACATAGTTTATTTTATTGAATACAATATAACAATGTGTTAATGATGATATATATCTATGAATAATATGCACATTTGATGCAAAACGATGCACACATGATGCATATAATGCAATGAATATTATTATAACTAAACAAAGATGCACTAACAACACAAATTAGATGCATACATGACACAAATATGATGCAAGGAACCAATATTTTTTTTATTTTTTTTGTTTTTAGTGTTGTGAATGTGATGCAAAAATGACACAACTTCGATGCAAAATATTGTCGTAAAAACCCATCACACACTAGCAAAAAACTTGATCAAGAGAAAATGGGCTATAGTGATGCAAATATGTGATGTTGCAACCCCATACTATAGTAGTGCATCTAACAACTTGAGTTCAACCAATGGGTTTATTCATTAGATATATAATAAAAAACAATGATCTATGTGAGCAAAAACAAAGTACTCAATGATGTAGTGTCAAAATTTATTGATGTGGTATATGATAGCTAGAACTTCCTTTTTAGTAACAATATAATTCATATCCAGAGATATTTATGAAGATGTAATAAATGACATACTTTTTAGCAACTTCATGTTGCCTCAAGACAACATCTAAGGATTTTCTAAAGCATCTTTGTGAATGTGAGAAGAAAGATTCTAGTTAGGACCTTTTTAAATGTGGGTTGAGAAGTTTTATTTAAGGCCTTAAAGGACTTTTGGGATTTTGTAGTCCATAGAAAGTAAACATCCTTAGCAAGAAGGAAAAACTGAGGTGTTTTTATTTTGCTAAAATCATATATGAATCTTTTAAAATAATTAGCAAGTCCAAGAAATCTATGGACATCATGTTTCTTCTAAGGGGTAGGTAAATTTTTAATAATTTTTTTTTTTTTGGCATGGTCAACTTTGATGCCTAACAATATTCCCTCATTCATTAGCATAAAATATTTTTCATGGCTGAGGGATAGATTCATATAATGACAACATTGCAGACCATTTTTTGTATTAGTCATTGTTTCTTCATAAGCATTTTCATATACTATGAATTCATCCATGTATACCTCCACATACTTATGGATTAAGTCTAAAAATTGTCGGGGAAAACCCTTTGGAATGTAGCAAGAGCATTGCATAATCCAAAAGGTAAAACCCTATAATAAAAGGTACCCCATGGATAGGTAAATGTTGTCTTATCTCAATCCTCAAGAGAAACATGGATTTGGTTATATTGCCTAAAACCATCAAGGAAGGGGTTAGCCCTCAAATCAAGTGAATGATGTGTCCAAAAATGATGAAGGAGGATATATGACATGGCATGTCAAGTGGTGACGCATGCATGTATAAGTATCTCCAAGGTTCCTTGAATGATGTGATCAATGCATTGGGATCCATCGATTACCTTGGGAAATATGAAATTGTATGAGCCACTATAAAATCATCTCCAAGAGTCCATGGCAAAAATGTGACAAATACATAAGAGTGGACCCATGCTTAGGAATAATATAATTTTGCTCCAATAGGTATGAAATCCTTTACAACATGAGAAACACTTTTACATAGATATCAAAATGGTCTAGAGGTACTCTAAGTCATGTGTCCTAGTAGATCCATCCTGAGACCCCTGCATACCTACCCGGGCCATAAATAACCAACATGGTTCCAACCTAATGCCATATAGGAGTAGTAAACTAAGTTATAAGAGCAAGGAATATCCTGAAATGGGGACTAAGAGGACGGGCCATGGCTAACCACCAAGTGTCTAGAGATACCACCTAAATCAATACAATGTTTTTACATAGATCATATAAGCATGGTCCCATACAATACGTGAGTAAAAATATGGAAACACTTTTAGTTGATACAATAATACAAAACATCGTGGTGGCACAACCGATCATGGGAATCTTAGGCAAAATGTTATCAAGACATGCACAAAATATTCTCATAGGATGGATCACACCCGATGAAAAAATATAAGTTGCACTGAAGTGAATCTAAGGTCTAACAAGAAAGAAAAATATTACCATTTTGTCTAGGTGAAGAAGTAGGATGAAACAAGTAGGGAGAGGGTCAAGCATAATTTTCTTAATTTTGTTACAGATCCCATGTAATTACACGTGACATATGGGATTTGTTGAAATTATGCTTATATTGGGGGGGTGAATCAGTGTATGATACTTTTTACTTTAATTCATCAATCATTCATTAAATTTAAAACAATGAATGCATGTAAATTCAAATCACAATACACAGAGTTTAATTTGGAAACCCTTATGGGAGAAAACCACAAAAAACTTATCTTTATAAATGTTTGTAGGCACCAACCTATTGTTACAAAAATTGTAGGCACCAACCTACTAGAGACACCAATCTCTTCAGCTAAGCACCAACTCAACAAGATATTGTGTAGGAACCAACCTACTAGAGACACCAATCTCTTTAGTTGAGCACCAACTCAACAAGATATTGTGTAGGCACCAACCTACTAGAGACACCAATCTCCTAAGCTAAGCATCAATTCAGTGAGACTTGTGTAGGTATCAATCTAAGATATTCATACACATAGTAGTTTGGACTTCACATGCATGCTTCATACTTCATGCATTTCACAACATCATCATACCCTTAACTTTCATGCTCCAACGCCTCTCCTTGCTTCATACCCTAGACATAGCTTCAAACCCTAGTCAGATTTAGCCTTAATTCCCTAACAAACCTCATAACATCATTCCCACAATATAATTCCATATTGCAGCATCACAACCTCAAAACAATGTACTTTGCAACATCATAGACCTTAGTTCTACATATTGCACCCTTAAAACTCCAAGAAAACTCCTTTTGTGCACCTTTAGACCCCAAGAATACTCCCTAACTCCTCTTGCGCACCTCAAATATCTTATGCACACTTTTACTTTCTCTTCTTACTTGGATGTTATTCAAATGTGCACATATATCTTGTATTTATAGTGTTTTTTCATTCACTTATTGTTGAAGGAAAATCTTCCTGCGGACAGGTAGATCTCCTCAAAGAGCTAGACTCTTAACTCTAAGACAGAAGGTTCTTATCATGGTCATTGACTTCCTTTTAGGTTTACACAAACTAATGCATGAGGAGGAAGGAGGAAAGACATACCTTTTACCGGTGTTTGTCCCTGCACGCTTCGAGTTGAACTCCAATCTTGAGCTCCTCGATAAGCCCTGTAGACAAACAAAGTACAACCACTTCCTACTCTATCGAGATTAGTTCAAAGCAGACCTATCTACTTAGATACAAATTCATGTAATGTCAAACACAAATTAGAAATAAATAGGCCAAGCATATTACATTAATGAGGACAAAACATTACTTACAGCCATAGATGGAATGTAGCAATTTCGTCAAGTTCTCCTTGTCTAACCCTTGCTCAAAAGCTCCACGATCGGAATGACGATAGCTTCGCTGATTAGCCTTCACTTCACTTTGTGTTTCCTATGAGATCATAGGTTTCATTCTTCTCATCCCTTCTCCGAATATCACTTATGAGATCATAAGTTTGGTATCATTCTCCATCCAGATCCCCATTCACCATGAGAAAGCCTGCTTATATAGGCTTGGAGAGGCCCAACCACTTGAGATATCTTTGGGGTAAGTTGAGGATTTTCCTCCTTTGGTTATGGATCTACCCTGTGATCATGGCTTGGCCAAGGATTCAAATCCAACTGCCTTCCAAGATTGAAAATATCTTTCCCCCATTCTTCTCAACAAACCAACTGCTGCCCAGAATAGGCAGCGCTCCCTCAAAAGGGCCATTAGAGCATTATAGCACTCCCTAGTAGGATTCAGGGGGGTGCCAACACTCCCAAAAGCAGTAGCACTCCTCCAAAAGGGTAGAGGTAGTGTTATAACACTCCCATATAGTGTATAGGGGGGCGCCAACATTCCTGAGAGAGGTATAGGGGAGCACTCTCCTCCAAAAACTCAGTTTTTGTGGTTCTTTCAGATGGCAAGAAGTTCATAAGCCTAGTTAACCATTCCTCCTCTTCCAAATCAAGTGTTTGAGGTGTCTCAAATGTCTTTTTGATGTCATTATAAGTATTACATAAGCATCATGGCAGTATGCTTTTCCTGACACTTGTGACACTTGTGAGCAAAATACGACACTCGTAATGACGACACTTGCGACACTATCGAAGTGAGTAATTTTGATGTGTAACAGATTTCCCCCCAAAGTATGAATTTAGAATATGAGAACTGATAACTAAAATGCTTTGTAGACTTTCAAGCAAGGGTATAGATGTAGAGAACTTGACAAAAGATGCACACAAACATCCAACAAATATTATGACATGTTTCAAACCCAAGGCACACATACCTATGCTTGGGGGATCAAGACTTGCAAGATATGGCCGCCATAAAATACACTGCGGATCCATAATTGTATTGATAAAAGGTATAGCCACCGAGGATACAGTGTGGACCTATACTCTCATGACCTGAACTGATCGTAGCCATGAATAATACAAAGTGGATCTATGAGATGACAATACATAGCCATGACCAATACAAAGTGGATCTATGTAACAGTGTATGTGTCATTGTTCAAAAGAAATTCCATCGCAACCTGGGAAAAGTACATATTAGAGTGATCACTCAACCCAGGGTCTTCTTACCGATCTCGATGTAGTACAAATCTAACCATGTGAATAGATGTCCCGATGTTGAACATGGCAGAAACTACTTGATTACCGGTCAATGATGTAAACTGTTGTAGGAAAATCTTCCTGCGGACAAGTAGATCGACCTCTAAGGCTTGACCTTAACCCTAGACAGAAAAGTGCTTATCATGGACACTGAATTTATTTCGAATCTATCTAAGCCTAATGCATGAGAAGGAAGAGTAACAGAA
>ML799269.1:125582-139246 GCA_009831015.1 Picea engelmannii
AGCGCTCCTCAGGTAGTGTTAGAGGAGCGTTCCCCTTCCAAAACCTTGATTATGAAGCCTTCCAAAGTGTCAAGAGATGTTTGACTTCAGTAGACCAACTTTCTTCCTTCAAACTGAGTAAATGAGGTGTTTTAAGTGCCTCTATGATGTCGTCATTAAGGTAACATAATCCAACAGTATTTACGACACTCTTATCACCAACTTGTGACATTTGTGACAAGTTGTACAGAAGTTGTGACACTTGCGACAAGCGAGAGGTATGTGCGACACTTATCCAGTTGAGTGATTTGGATGTGTAACATAAACCATTAACAAGCACGAGGGAAATCACCATTAATGTCAATGATTCCCAAGGTACCCTAGTACATTCCAATGAATGTGAATGGATTATCTAAAGTCGAACATCCATGGAATCATCCAATCAGAGGTCAATGATGTAAACCCATTGTTGGATGTGAGGAGGCCTTCCATTGAGGCATGCAGGTCCCAAAGTACTAATTGGTTTCTAAATCTAGTTCCTGGATAATGTGTTGAAGTCGACAGGAATAGACTCATCGAAGGAGGGCCTTGATGTATCCCCCATCAACGACATGAAACAGACATAGATATGTAATTGGTAGATCAAATGAACATGAACTGACACGGGTATTGAGACAAGATATTTGTGATGGATGACTCTCAAGGCGGATACTTCCCTTGAACACTAAGGCACAACAACAGAAACATGACATGGACCAAAACTTGACAATGCAGTGGATGTTGTGACTTACGTCGGGTGACCCAAAGGAGTAAAAGAAACTCAAAGGATTGGTTCAGTGTAGAGGTTAAGCAGATTGAAATGCGTGCAAAGACAAAGTGCCGTGTTCAAGGGCGACTCTACGAGTTACTTGGTAATGTTCTCAAAAAAATGCTTGGCTTGCTTCTTTCAATTTTTTTCCCATCTAGATAGACGAGTACCTCTTTTTAGTTTAACGAGATCGAGGAGGATAACACATGCTCGATTAACTCACCTTCGGTAAGTTTCTCTTCCTTTGTTTAACGAACTGGAAGAAGTAAGGGTTCACTCCCGTATGGGACCTTCAATGAATGATGTTTAACGAGTCCAGAGAAGGTAAACTTGAAGGTTTTTCATGATTATAGAGTCTGGAAAAACACTTAAAAGAGAACTCTCTCAGTTCCTTTTTCGTAAAGTATTCTGATGAGACCGAAAAAGAGATAAACTATCACTCAAGATACGTTTTCTTCAAATACTTTAACGAGCATGAAGAGAACAAGGTCGCTCGGCAATATTTTCATGTTTAGAGAGTCTGAAAAGAACTTAAAGGTGACTCCAATGTTGTCCTTTTTCGTAATGTTAGTCTCGCGAGGCCGAAAAAGAGATAAATTATCACTCAAAATATTCCCTTTCAAACATTTTAATGAGTGGGAAAGAAAGCAAGATCACTCGACAATCTTTTCATGTTTAGAGAGTCTAAAAAGAGCTTAAAGGAGACTCCAGGGGGTTCCTTTTTCGTGTATCCATACAGGTCCGAAAAAGAGATAAAAGTATACCCGGATGCATTCTCATGTATTTACGAGCACAAGAAAGAACAAAGACTAAGCTCGGTATGCCCCCAGCGTGAAAGCTAGTGGATTAACTCTATAAAGATCATCAAAGGCTGGAGACATGCCCTCCAAGCTTCATTTCATTCACCGGCTCTAAGGTCGTCACCAATTGCTCTAGTAGATGAGAAAAAGGAGAAGGGTGGATGAAAAGAAGGTTCAAGAGAGATGGTTGTTTCATTTTTTAATGAGCTTGACACAGGAAAAGAACTATGCTTAGAGCCTCTATTTCATTTTTTAACGAGCTTTCCACAGAGAAGAGAAACTATGCTCGTGGTTTCTTCCTGATCATAGCTTCCGAGAGGATAACGCACTGGAAGGATACCATGTCAAGGGACAAAACTTGGTCATGGATTCCAAGAGATCTTCAATGGATGGAAGATAATCACTTGAGAAGGAACACATGTTGAGGGTCACGATAGGAGTAAGGAGATCAGGTTCCAATAACCCTACCGAAGAAATCACCATGTCCATGACCGGATCCAAATCATTGAAAGTTGAAATCATGGGAGACGATGGAAAATCAACACCAGGAGGGGAGATATACTGTATATCTTCCCAGATTTCTTCACGAGGGGGAAGAAAAGAGGATCAGTGGTGGTTATGATCCAGAGGTAACTTTTCAATATGAAGCATTTCTGGAATAGATTCATCGAAAGGAAAAATTGGGGAAATGCAGTCGATTGCAGATGACAAGGAACTCAACCATGATTGCATGAAGGAACTGTCGGGTGCCAAGAGATGTTGGTCATTCGATGAGGGAGAAGTGGATGGGATAGAAACATATGATGTTTCGGCTAGACTAAGTGGCACGGTGTCACTTAGTGCATCAAATTCCAATAGACAAGGTACAATCCAAGGGTCAGATGATTCCAAAGATTGATAAGCTGCAGTCGAAATCATATAGACGGTGGCAATATGATGTGTAGTCGGTGGAAGTGGTGTATGGAAGGTACCCATGAGGATAGAATCTTTTAGTAAGCCAACACCAACGCTTTCATACGTGATCTTGTGGTCTCCCAATAAAGGAATATTGTTGGTAGCGGGAATGCGAGCATCGGTCGTGCAGAAATCCAACTGATCAACAGTGAAAATTTTGCCCTGATGAGGAAATTGGACACAACGAAAAACTGACGAGGCAACGATAGTGATAGCATAAAACCAACTTCTTCAAAGTAACAAGTTGTAATCGAGGGGAGCATCGACCACCTTGACATCAATAGTAACATTTTTTCCACCCAATTGGATGTGCAGGGACTGTAAAATCCCATGGGGATGAAAACCTCTCTCGTTGAAGGCGCGTAACATCGTTGGGGATCTGTTGAGTGCTGGTGATTTTAAACCTTTCCAACATGCCAAAGACATGACACAATTTAAGGCTCCCTCATCCAGAATAGTTCGATGGATTTGTTGGTTGTGAAAAACAATATCAACTTGGAAAGCAAGTTGGTGGGAGAGTCGAGACGCATAATTATCCAGGTTAAACATGATCTGATTGGACGACTCAGGATCAATAGTGCCAAGAGCGGCCAAGAGCGTTCTACGTTGACTGGGGCAGTGTTGTAGAAATTCTAACGTAGACATAGCACACGGTTCTTGAGCCAAATCTTCAACAATGTTGTAGTTCTGGGTGGCACATGAACTAGGATTAAAGGTAGCTTTGCGGATAGTGCTCTTAGGAGGGCGTAAGATAGAGTCGAACGTGGGTTTCTCAATCTGGAGTGGTCCAAACGGAGGATTAACCGATGGAAGACTAACAGAGGATGATGATGGATCTAGTAAAGTACCGATACCATTAGTGTATTTTCCTTTGTCAAGGTTACCTGGTGTGTTGTATGTCTTAGATCGAGTGGTCAAATTGATCCCATTAAACATATAAATATGTGCACTCAATGAGGCTTCATCATGAGGATCGCTAGAACTGCCCCCAAGAGAGGGGATTTGAACAACCATGGATTGCTGCTGTGGAAAAGGCTGAGTAAGCACAGTGGGTTGTGACTTTCCTTGGAAAATTTTGGCCACTTCATTGCGAAGTGGACAATCTTGAGTGTAGTGATCATCACCACAAATGATACATGAGAATTTCAGTTTCCGTTGCAGTTTCTTTTCGGTATCAAGTGTTTGATTTTTGGGTTGTTCATTATTATTTTTTGATTTATTCTTTGTCTTCTTCTTACCTCCGGATTGTTGTGAAGGGGCAGATTGAATTGCATTCACCTTAGAGATCTGAGTTCGGGGGGAGGTAGAGGAGGGTGTAGTTGATTTGGAAAAAGATTGAGTTTTGACGGAACCGATAACACCATCCACATGAGATGAGGATGATGGTTTAGAAGGATCGGTATTAGCTCGAGCAACATTTGGAAGCAAATCATACAAAGTACCATATTGGGATTAAACCAAATCTAAATGCTGAGCCTGAGCGATGGCTTGTTCCTCTGTGACCGCACCACCCATAGTGACATCGTGAGCGATCGGGGGTAACAGTGATTTAGTAAACCATTCCGCCAATAGCATGTTAGGAATGACTACCTTGATCATCCTTCGTCATCGCCTCCACTCATGAATATGGTTAGAGATATGCACGACGTTAGTTTGACGAAGGGAGGTCAAGAGTTCAGTATCCGTCTCGTAGTGAATAGGCAGTTGAAAGTGTGTGAGGAAAGACATGGCAAGGGAATTGAAATCATGAAAAGAAGCACGTGGTAGTTCAATATACCACTTTGCTACTGAACCGGTAAGTGTTCGCTAGAAAAGACGCAAACGTATAGAATCATCCATGAGGGAGTTTGATGAACACCACAAATGGAAAGTCATCACATGGTTGTTCAGATATTCGCCAGGGTTTCCATCAAATTTCAGAATATCAGAAGGAAGTTTAGCTGGAATGACTGGCCAAACCGGTGAACGAGAAATAGGATCATTAGTTAACCGAGACAAGTCTGGGAAATCCAGAGTCGCAAGGAAAGGTAGTTGTCAGTTAATTTGCGAATGATACTAGTGTGGCATAGGAACACCAGTAGGACCATAAACTGGGTTAGGTGGATAGTTGTAACCAGTAGTTCCTCCTACATATGGTTGTTGTTGGCCAGGATAAGAAGGATTCGATGGTGCATGAGAAACATTGGCATAACCCGGTGGGTTCTGAACATTATAGGCCGGGTGATTTATTTGCCCATGAGGAGGATAAACATTTTTCCCTTGAGAATGGTAAGGAGTAGATCCTAGAGGTGGATACACATTAGACCCATGAGGAGGATGAGATTGTGGTCCCGAAGAACTCCAGGTGGTGTTTGGGATTCCGCCTGGATAAGATTGTGCGTAAGATGTTCTGGAAGGAACAAGATTGGATACCCCTCCTAGTGGGTTATTATACGAGTTCCCCCCAACGTGGGGTTGAGTAAAAGTTCCTCCTGAAGGTACTCCCTAGGATTGTGAAGGGTTTCCCCCCTGCCAGCGGTGGATTTACTACCAGGGTATGATTGGAAAACGGAGGTTTCCCTCCAGGAGGAACATGAAAAGGGGGTTGTCCCCCGAGAGGGGTAGGCCTGCCATGGAAAGGTAGTCCTCTAGGATGGTGGTTTCCCTCCAGCTAGTTGTGTTTGGCCAACAGGGGTCTGCATTCTTGGGTGAGAAGATGTCCTAGCAGGATCATGTGGAACATGTAGAGCTATAAAGTAAAAGCTTGTAGAAACAGGGGTAGAGATTGAAGTGCTTTGGGGATGAGTAGAGGTGATGAGTCCAGCATTAGGATGAACTTGTGCTGGTGTGACAGTAGGGTTGATAACCTGATTGACTGGGTGATTCATGGTTTGACCGGATGGTCCCGTTTCACTAGGAGGGTCATGAAGATGAAAGGGTTGTTGAATATATTTGAAATGTTCATAGAGATTGTGACCCGCTGAAGTCCTCCATACAGAATGAGTAGGTATGGGATTGGTTTCTACTGCGGTGCTAGGATGAAAAGGAGTCCTATATTTGTCACCAAAGATTGGTTTTGTGGATCCCATATATGTTTCGGTAAAGATCCTCTCCGGTAATCGTGGGACCTCTTCATCTATGACGTTCCCAAGGGAGTATAAATGAACTAAAAGTGGTTCGAGAGGGGTTACTGACACAGATGTAGTGGGATTTTCATCCGGAACCAAAGTGTCTTCTGGGTTATCTAACGGAGGAGCAATAACACTTCCAGTGTCAGATGGATTTTCTACCTCTCTAAGGTAGTTGTCTTTTGATGTGTAACACTTATGGGGATGACTTGTGAAACTGGCTGGGTCGACCTGTACTTTTTGGCTGGGTTGACTTAACAAAATATTTCATATATCCTCATTCCTATGGATTTATAGGGAGTTCCATATACCACTGGAAAAGTATTGGAATAATATTTTCAACCATATATCATATGCTCCCATTTCAGCTAGGTCTTCATAGTAAAAAGGCCTTCAAAGATAGGGTATCCAAACTTAGCATAAAAAATACAAAAACAATGTTTCCAAAAATCTCCATCTTGCAATATTTATCTTGGTCATTTGTAGTCTCCCCATGTCTTTGATATCAATGAAAACAATATTTCCAACAAGATTGACACGAGACACTCATTTTCCCAGGTAGAAAAAATGAAAGAAACTAAGATTGGTGGCATGGATACTACGGTAGGTTAGAGCAGCCAAGAGGCCATAATGAAAAAGAAAGGCATTGAACTCTAGATTATGGAAATTGAGATGGTTGTTTCACTAACACATGGAACTAAGGAACTTGGAACTATTAAGTAGAAGGAAATTTGAGACTTGTTGGTGAAGGAACTAGCTTCATGATAGTAGTGTCATGGCTTGAGGAATTAATTAAGAATCTAATTGATACTTATGATGATGAAGACCCTTTCATTGACTTGGAAACATTCAAGGATGATATGAAGTGAAAGGTTATCAAGAAACATATGAATAAATGGAGGAAGAATAACGCTAATTTTTATTTCTCAAACTCTTATTAAAGAGAAAGTCCTACCCTCTTTGGGAGATCCTAGGGGAAACTACTAGGCAATCCATCCATTGTCACCTCAGTGGCCTTGCCTCTTACTTTAATGCTAAGGAAGGGGCTTCCTAACCTAAGTGTTGGTTGTGGAGCCTGATTATGTTCCTGATTCATAGGTCCTTGCTTTCAACCGTGTTTATACCCCATGAATACTTTACACCCCAGAAGTATGTACACTCTTCCACGTGGGGGAGTGAAGAGGGGGGGGTACCCCCTCTACGGGGTCCGGGGTGCCTATCCCGCCAGCTGGGGAGTTTAGGGGCAAGCGGGCCCCTGGTAGGGGTTCAAGGGTGAAGCCCCCGAAGGAAAAATTGGCTTGTAAAGGTATATTGTAATTTCATTGTAAATCTAGACCATTCATTATAAGGTCACAGATCTAACGATAGAAATTATGTTAGGGTTTTTTTCCCTAGAAGGTAACCCTCTGTTATGAGGGAAATGTATTGCAGCTATGCATTATGGCGAGTATTGTATTCTGAGAGAGGATATTGTGGGAGAAAGAAGATGAAGTTACAACGGGTTTTGCTGTAGGTTGTATCCCTTCATTTGTTGGATAATAATAAAGAAAGGACCTGGCAATTTCTCTGGTGGATGTAGCCCACACTGGGTGAACCACATAAATCTGTGTCTCTCTTGTATTGTGTATCTTTATTGTTTTGTTTCCGCATTTGTTTTATTTTATTTCTCCGCGGTCCTATTTTTCTAACACTAAGGAGGGTGTTCCCAAAGGTAAAAATAAGCTAGGTTGTGTAGTGAAGAGGGCAAGCTCTTCTAACTTGGCTTGGAAAATTCTTTATCAATTCGATAATACCCACTCTCAAGGATACAATGCAAGTTAAAAAAGTGAATAGGTAGATAAAGTAATCAATATGGAATATTTAAATGTATTTATCTTAGACTAATGTGCTCATTCATATGAAAAAATTATGCTTGGAAATTGCAAGGTAAAATATTTCTCAAATTCTCATATACCATGAAGTGCTAGTCATGAAGACCCCACATTCTCCTAGGGTCTGCATGACCTCCCGGTCTAAGGATCATTAAAATTGGGAGCTGAATCGTCTCTTCGGACCCTGTTGAGCCCACAAATCTTGTACACAAGTCCTTAATTTTCCATGTGCAGGTCCAAGAATTAACTCGTGGGCTCTTACTAATCCCATTTTCCTTTGAAATCAATTTCAAGCCCCTATCCCTTTTCACTTTTGAGGAAAATTCATATGACCCTGGGTTGTGACCAGGCGCTAAGAACTATGCGCTATTTTGGTGCTTCGGGCTTCGGTGATCTCTGCCTTTCTTACCCTTCAAATCCTTCGAATGCACAAAATTTGTGAACTTTTGAACAATAGGAAGAAATATCAACGGTCCTCAACAAGCATCGAGATCGATGGCTCAAAATTTTCCCCAGGGACTCGAGCTTCGACAATTTTTTATCGTACCAACACACACAACACTTGCAAAGTGTCGATCGCCAAAAAGGGAAGACATGATGGCTCCTATTCCAACACCAGATCAACAACTCTACGCCTCTTTCGCAATTCAGTCTTTGGAGATATTCCCCCAACACTTTTCCACAAATCTCTCGGATTGCCGAATCGATGAATATGCCCAAGTGATAGATCGATGGACCTCACACTCCGACGGATGGATGGTTCATATTTATTCCTTTTGGGCTTCGGGAGTTTTGGTTTTCCACATGACACAACCCCTCAAATATCCCAACACCAAAATGCCTAAATATTCCTCCTTCCTCCACGTGTCCCCATCTTGATCAACGAATGGGATGCTTTTTGGGACTTTGGGAGTTTTCTTCATGGCTACACAATGACACAAATCTTCCGAAGTGCCTCGTACCCAAACTATGAGATCTGTCTCCATGCGTCCTCCTCCAACAGATGAATGGGATGGACTACAACCTTTGGGAGTTCTCACAATGCTGCACTATGTTTCCTCCGGAGTGTAGGACCTTCTAACTTCCAAATATGCTGCCATGTGTCCTCTCTGATGGACAACCTAGATCAAATCTAGACTTCGGGACTTTGGGGGGATTCCACAACACCACACCTCATTTCTTCTAAAATCTGAATCAATGAAGTTCAGATTTGTGCTCCACACGTCCAATGTAATCAACAACCGAGATTAACTTTGGCTCCCAGTGCTTCGAGAGTTCTCGGCTCAGCTCAACCTAGTTCTTCCAAAGTGTTATACCTCTAGACTTCTAGATATGTGGACATGTGTCCTCTGGCACCAACATCCTAGATTCACTTTGATGTTTGGACCTTTAGAAGTCTTTGCACCACACCTCCTCTCAACCTATGAATTGTTGAAATGGTGGAGGCTTAATCTATCATCCACATGGCCTTCCTCAACTGATGGTTGAGATTAACTCCGGCTTTTGGGCCTTTAGGAGTTTTAACTCAAAGAAACATGTAGCTTAATTCCTCCGAAGCACCAATTCTTTGCACTCTCATATCTCCTGCCACGTGTCTCCTCCAAGTCAATGGCTAGGAATAACTCTATGATTTGGGGCTTTGGGAGTTTTGAACACTCTGCGCCTCTGTTTCCCCAAACTGTCGGTCTTTCAGATTCAACCATCCACTGACACACATCCTGAAAATGGACAGTCTTGATTCACTTCAATTCCCCATGACTTTGGGAGTCCACTTCTCCTCTACGCGCAAGTATGAAAAACCTCCGGACTTACAAATTCTGAACAATGTTGTGGGTTAACCACCAGGAAACTTACCTGGATCTGATGGTTCATGATTCTTATGCCTATATATAATAGCTAGAATTTATCCTCCTCCATTGTGCGGTCCTCCTTCTATTGGACTCTGATCTGACAGTCCACATTTCTCTCGACAACAGATCTGAAGGCTGTTGTAGCTTCCTCCTTTGTCTTGGTTGCTCTTTCCTTCTGATGAAGGATTTTCTCAAATTTTTCAAAGGGTCATCCTTTGAACCTTCTCCTATGAGACCGATTGTTGGGCCTCGACTTGCGCTGCAACTCCTGAGCTTCGAACTTAAAATAAGTTCGCCTGTATATACCTTGTGCTAGTCCTCCTGAGCTTTGTTCAACACTTCAATTAAGTGTGAGCGCAGACTTGCGCTTATCCCACTTCTGAGACTTGGACTTTTTTCTCCTTCTGCACTCCTTGTAGAGCTCTATGCATACTTGTTCTATATCTCCTGAGCTTTGTAGTTTCTCAGACTTCAGGGGGGTCTCAACCCTTTGCTCCCTAAAAAAAAATTATTGTGCCCTCCTGACACTTTTTTGATATTCTCCTCTAGAGCCTTTTCCAACACTTTCATAGTTTCCCTTCAACACTCTCCTCATTGGATTCACTCTTCCTTCTGAGATTTTACCAACACTTCAACAATGTGTTGGTTTTGTGCACTCCTTGCACTCACCTCCTTGAGTCCTAAATTCTGAGAATTCACTTGCACACTCCTTGCGCTCTCTCTGCAGACTTGCACTGCTCCTCCTGAGCTTTACCTTTTGGTGTGACCTCTTGGAAACCTTCTCCTAGAACTCAAAATAGAGTTCTCGTGCACTCTTTGCACCTTCTCAATGCACTCCTTGCAGAGTCCTCAGAGTATTCAATAACTCTGGTATGTCTTCTTCAGAGTGTTCAACAACTCTGACGTGCACTCCTTGCACAATTTTCCCTTCTTTTGAGTTTGAGGTTGTTCTGGTGTTCCCACCTAGCACACTCTTCTCTAAACTCGAGACAGAGTTCGAAATGCACTCCTTGCATTAGCTTCACGGAGTTTTCAATCACTCTAGTGTGCACTCCTTGCACAAGCCTAAGATCCCATAACACTCATAAATCCACAAAGATAAAGAAATCTATCTAAACCTGCAAATGTAACATACTTGCACATCTACAACATACATAAATAAACATAGGAAACATTCAGAGAATAAAAATTCACCACACATAAAAACACAGAAACCTCATATGCAGGAAAAACTACTCTTTGTATTAATACTGAACGTTAATTAATCTGTGTACAATGTTTACAAGGCTAGACTGCAACTGAGTCTCAACTCTTCTCCTCTCCTCTCTTCATATTTCTCAACTCGCTCATCAACAACTCTCCTCAACTATTCCTAACACTAATGAATTTTGATACAAGATATTTTACAAAAGAGGGGATCCTCGAGCCTTCCCTCCATCTACCTACTCACATTGAATGACATTCAATTACAATAAATGGACCTCTAATCCACATCAAAACTAAGCCTATCTACTTGTCAGCCATTAAAGGTGACTTCACATGTAGCCTGTACAAAGGCACATGGCTTGGCTTTCCCTGAGCCTTACAAAATTTAATTCCATTTAATTACATTAAAATTTTAAATTTCGGTTCAAAATGAGAGGGTTGGTGCCTTTCTTTCCTTGAAACTCATTCCTCCTGGTGTGCTGACTTGTTGATGTGATGGTGCGTTTGTTGAGGTGGATCAATGCTCCTGCATCTGCTAGTGATAATGTGAAACATGTATCCATTTTCACATTGAAACAATGACCATGAAAATAAATAACAATATCAACCATTAGAAAAACATTCTAAGTCAAAAGAGATCAAGATCATTGAGTCATCCATTGATCATAGAATCAATGATTATTGTTATCATCAAGAGATCATATGTTGCAATTAATGCTTAAATTAATGTAGTAAGTCACGTTATATAAGTGACGAATTAGTTTGAGTAGTTGTTAGATTTCGTTGAGAGATTCTATCAACCTCTCCACCTAAACTAGGATAAGTTATATTTAATAACAAATTTGTGAACTCTATTTGATACAATCACAACCTATTGTATGCATGTCAGTTTTATTCCTAATTTAATATACGTGGGATATGTGTGTATACCTGATGCATTTATTATTCATATCAATCAAAGCAATCCTAATTATATGGTATTAGAGCCTTGGTTACTTAATTGTTGGTTGTTTGAGTAAGTGCAAATTTGGTGTTTCATACAACGTCCTTCCTGTCTAGAGTCACAACTGTGTGTGGACCTGCGTATGACTACATGCAGACCTACTTACGTATGTGTGTGTACCTGCATACACAAACCCATGGGGAATTGTGCAAGTGTGTATGGGTGTGCAACTAGGTTATTGTGTATGGAATTGTGTTGAGGTGAGTTGCACACCAAAATTTCCTTCTCAAATCACAGTTGTGCAGGCACAATCTTTCAATAACTTGGGTAATGTGATTCCAAATTTCATCTTCAAAGAAGAAGAGGGGGCACATCAGAATAATAGCAATAGTAGAAAAGCACCTTTGTCCAATGCCAATATTTTTATAAAGGCATTTTTCTTTTCTGTTTGGTTTTGGAGAAGTTTAGATACATATTTTTTTTACATGGATTTCGCACCTTTAGAAAAATTCAATGGCCTCAATTTACACACATGGAAGGTAAAAATACAATTGTAGTTGATGAATACAAATTTATGGGGTATAGTGAAAGGCACAGAAGCAACACCTATAGATGCCAAACAATTGGTTGAGTGGGAAAGTAGAAATGACAAATCCAAGTTCATAATTAGTCTTGCTCTGTCAGATTCACATTTACATCATATTGATCTTGCAAGGTCATCTAAGGAATTATGGGAAGAGATAAGTACGTTATTTGGTGCAAACGTTGTAAATGAAAAATTTTCACTAAAATTGAAACTATTTAGACTTAAAATACCTTCTAAGACTCCTATATCTAATCACATAAATGACTTTAAGTCACTTATAAGACAGTTAACAAAAGTTGGTGCTAAGATTGAAGACGAAGATGCAAAAGTAATTTTGTTAAATAGTTTGCCTTCCAGTTTTAACAATATTGTTTTTACTTTATGTCAAATATCTGCACAAACATTGGATGAGATGACAACAAAACTTTTGGAAAACGAAAAGAGGATAAGTGCATGAGATACATAAGATAATTCTTAAACAAAAACTACATTATACTCAAGGAACATGACGGAAAAAAGGATGACATGTAAGAAGGAAATTGAATGTTACTACTTTAAAAAAAATAGTTCATACAACTATTAATTACAAAATTCATGCCAATGACCTTCTCCAGGGGAAGCTTAAGGAATTAGTGAATGTAGCCTTCACTAAAGATCCACTGGATTCTGACAATAGTGATGACTTCTATGAACGAATGAAAACATTCTCTCTTTAAGAGGCTTGTGATTTCAAGACGGGGAAGGATTCAATGTAAGATAGATAGTAGTTCAAATAGTTTTAGATGTTGTAAGGGATCAAAGAAACTATGCCTCATTGGGGTTGTGAGATAAGCATGTGGGGATTGTTTATCGAGATAGTTTGGGATAGATCTAGACAAGTTAGACATCTACCTTTACGAGGGTTATGATACATTACAAGTGCTAATGGTGTCTAATTATGTTGGGAAACTTGAATCGCATCTAGGAGGCTATACCATTTGGTGGAATAGGGTGGGAGCAGCTTGAAAGTGTCTCATTGATCCAAGAATTTTTTTCTTTAAAGACACTACTTCTATAGAATGTTTGATTATGTTTCATGTATTGAGTGTATGTTTGGTTTTGGTAAGTTTTCTATTTTTTTATAATGTAAGCCTTAGAGGGGGTGTTAGACTTAACACTTACATTAATGTAATAAGTCACATTCTATAAGTGGCGAATTAGTTTGAATCATTGTTAGAGTTGGTCAAGAGATTATCTCAACCTCTCTACCTAAACTAGGAATAAGTTAGATCTATTAACAAATTCGTGAACTCTATTTGATAGAGTCACAAGCTATTGTATGTATGTCAGTTTTTTTCATAATTGTATATTTATGGCATCTATGTGTATACTTGATGTGTTTCTTATTCATATCAATCACAACAATCTTAATTATTTATTTTTAAGAAGAAGCCTCATATTATTATCATCATATACCAAGGATTTGCAGTGATAACCAAAGACACATTATTGTTATTACAAATAGAGAAAACAACAGACTTATAACAAAGCTATATCATCCAATATGTCAATTAGAAATCA